>CM048745.1:892952406-893184906 GCA_026315105.1 Locusta migratoria
AGGTAGTACTCCTCCTTTTCTTCTCTGGTAACATTTATTGTATGTCAGCTATGGATTTTCTTCAAGTCCACCCAGAGACTTAGATGTAACGCTTTTAAGAACTCTGGGCAGTAAGTGCTTATAAGTAGTGTGCCTGTGCCAGAACTGGGAGTCGAACCTGGGACCTTTGCCTTTCGCGGACAAGCGCTCTATCGACTGAGCTATCCCGGCGCGCTTCACGGTCCGTCGTCACAACTTCTGCCAGTACCTCGCCTCCTACTTTCCATACTTCAGAGCGCTTGCCTGCGATTCCGGCACTCAATTTTAAACTGCTTAGAGCGCTAGCCCGCGAAAGGCAAATGTCACAGGTTCCAATCCCGATTCCGGTACACAATTTTAATCTGATAGGAAGTATCATAACAGCGCACACTCCGCTGTAGAGTGAAAGTTTTATTCTGCTTATAAGTAGATTGTATTATGTGATTTGGGACTCTTGAGTTTGACATTACTGAAATGGACTTTGGGAACTGCTGCGTGCACTGGTCTGCATGGGACAATGAAGAACCAGTATCCATCAGTACATTGATTATACCTAGTGTATGGTAATAGCATAGGCTATACGTATTGGAAATTGTTCGTGATACCCAAACCGATAGAGCCAAGACTTACGGCTGCAGTAATAGGCGCACGGCAACACCGTTAAAACAACAAATGACAAGTTACACTGTTTTTTCATTGCTACTCGTTTCAATAGCAGCAATTTAAGCCGTATTCTTTGTTGATATTCGAAAAATATTGAGAAAGCAAAAGTGGTTCTAGAAAGATGAAGCAAATCAAATCAGGCTAAAGGTATTGGAGATCCGCGCGTATTTAAAAAGATCGATGCACGAAGCATACAGTAACTGCTACCGTCATATCTTACCTAAAGACCTTGCCGAGAACCCGAAAAAATTCTGGTGCTATGTAAAATCGGTAAGCGAATCGTAGGTCTCTATCCAGTCACTGGTTGATCATTCTGGGGTGGTGACTGAAGGGAGCAAAATGAAGGCCGAAGCTTTAAATTTAACATTTGAGAAATCATTGACGCAGGAGGACCTTGCAAACATACCTCCATTTTATATGAGTGCATGTTTTCGCGGCAATATCCATTAATAAAATCTTCTCGTGTTACAAGCCGCGTCATGTGGTTTACTGCCCACGAGCTTTCGACAGAGAACTCCTCTGCCATTTTCAAGTGGATTACAGTCATCCACTTAACAATGGCAGAGGAGTTCTCTGTCGAAAGCTCGTGGGCAGTAAACCACATGACGCGGCTTGTAACCCGAGAAGATTTCATTAATACCTCCATTTGATGATCTCACTTACTCCCCAATGGAGAACATAGTAATAGGCATAGCCGGTGTAGAGAAACAGCTGAGAGAGTTGAAAACAAACAAGTCGCCAGGTACAGATGGATTACCAATCCGTGGCATTGGCCCCTCACTTAGCTTGCATTTATTGCGAGTCTTTGATCCAGCGCAGAGTTCCAAGCGATTGGAAAAAGTCGCAAGTGACTTACCTGTATAAGAAAGGCAAAACTACAGAACCACACAATTACAGACCAATATCATTAACATCATTTGGTTGTATAATTCTTGAACATATACTCGGTTATAATATAGTAAATTTCTTGAGGGGGAAGCACGGCTTTACGAAGCATCGATCATGCAAAACTCTTTTCTCTCACGACGTCTTGCATGCTATGGATGAAGGGCAACAGACAAACTGCATATTTCTTGATTTTAAAAAGGCGTTCGACTCGGTGCCGCAATGCAGATTGCTAACGAAGGCACGAGCATATGAAATTGGTACTAGGGTATTGTCAGGAGTGCCCCAGGGATTGTAATAGGAGCGTTATTATTTTTTATCTATATAAATGATCTGACGGACAGAGTGAGTTGCAATCTGCGGCTGTTTGCTGATGATGCAGTGGTGTAGTCATTGAATGACTGTAATGGATACAAGATGACTTGGACCAAATTTCTACGCGGTATGAGGAATGGCAGGTAGCTCTGAATGTAGAAAAATATAAGGTAGTGCAGATGAGTAGGAGAAACAATCCCATAATGTTCGAATACAGCTTTAGTATGTGTGCTGCTTGACAGAGTCACGTCAAATACCTAGACGTAACGCTGCACAGCGATATGAAAGCAACGAGTATATGAGGACAGTCGTTGATGGTCGACTTTAATTTACTGGGAGAATTTTGGGAAGTGATTCGTCTGTAAAGGAGACCTCATATAAAACGCCTGTGTGACTCGCCTTGAGTATTTCCCAAGTGTTTGGGATCCCCACCATATCGCCCTCGATCTGTTGGCGAAATTATATTTTCAAATCAGCAGGTAGGCATAAAACATCGTCCGAAATTGTACTCAACGCATTCTCTGAGAATTACTTCGAACAATTAGTTCATGAGCCAACTAGAATTGTAAATGGATGTGAAAACACTTGATCTCTTAGCAACAAATAATCCTGAGCTCATAACGAGCATCAAAACGGATACAGGTATTAGTGAACACAGAGCTGTCGTAGCGAAATTGAACATCGAAAGTCCCAAAGTTTCCAAAAATAAACGCAAGGTATATTTGTTCAGGAAAGCAGATAGAAACAAAATACATGTCTTCTTGAAAGACAGCTTCCACTCGTTTCTAACACTAAACGTAGATGTAGACCAGATGTGGCTCAAATTCAAAGAATTGGTATCGACAGCAATTGACAGTTTTAAGCTGAAGGAATTAGATTGGGTAGCGAAACAATGAGGGTGGTAGATGAGTTTTGTTACTTGGGTAGTAAAATAACATGCGATGGTCGCAGTACAGAGGATATAAAATGCAGAATGGCAATGGAAGAAAAGCATTTTTGAAAAAGAGAAATTTGCTAACATCGAATATTAATTTAATTGTGTGGAGTGTGGAGTGTTGCCTTGTACAGGAGTGAAACATGGACGATAAGCTGTGCGGACAGGAAGAGAATAGAGGCTTTTGAAATGTGGTACTACAGAAGAATGCTGAAGATTAGGTGGGCAGATCGCATAATTAATGAAGAGGTACTGAACAGAATTGTTGAGAAAAGGAATTTTTGGCATACCCTGACCAAAAGAAGAGATCGCTTGGTAGGACACATTCTTAGACATCGAGGAATCGTAAATTTAGCATTGGAGGGAAGTGTGTGGGGTAAAAATCGCAGAGGGAGACCAAGAGACGCGTATAGTAAGCAGATTCAAGTGGATGTGGGTAGCCGTTCTTATGAGGAGATGAAAAGGCTTGCTCAGGATAGAGTAGGGTGGAGAGCTGCATCAAACCAGTCTCCGGACTGAAGACCATAACAACAACATACCAAATAAATTAATAAAAGAAGGCGGCGATCCCCCTTGGTACACAAAACAGGTCAGGACACTGTTGCATAAGCAAAGGAAAAGGCATACTAAATTTAAACGAACACAAAATCCCCAGGATTTGCGATCGTACTCAGAAGCTCGAAATTTAGCAAGGATTTCAATGCGAGATGCCTACAATATTTATCACAACGAAACTGTTTCTCGTAATTTGACTGAAAACCCAAAGAGATTTTGGTCATATGTTAAATATACTCGGGGCAAATCACAAACAATACCTTCACTACGTGATAGTAATGGCGATCCTGCCGATGACAGCGCTACTAAAGCAGAGTGACTAAACATAGCTTTTAGAAACTCATTCACCAAAGAAGACGAAACCAATATTTCAGATTTCTAATTACGAACAGAGGCCGTAATGAGTGACGTAGAACTAGATATCATCGGAGTAGTGCAGCAACTAAAATCACTTAACAAGAACAAGTCTTCTGGTCCGGATTCTATACCCATTAGATTTCTATCTGATTATGCTGAAGCGATAGCTCCTTACTTAACAGTCATATACAACCGTTCCCTCATAGAAGGATCTGTACCAAAAGATTGGAAAGTTGCCCAGGTCACACCTATATTCAAGAAAGGCAGAAGGAGTAACCCACTAAACTACAGGCCTATTTCATTGACGTCAATTTGCAGCAGGGTTTTGGAACATATCCTGTATTCAAATATTATGAATTATCTCGAACAGAACGATCTATTGACCCAAGGTCTACACAGATTTAGAAAATATCGTTCATGCGAAACACAACTAGCTCTTTATTCACACGAAGTGATGGGAGCTATCGACAAAGGTTCGCAAATCGATTCCGTATTTCTTGATTTCCAGAAAGCTTTTGACACCGTACCTCACAAACGGCTTTTAATCAAATTGCGTGGTTATGGTATATCGCCCCAAATTTGCGATTGGATAGGGGATTTCTTGTCAGAGAGGACACAGTTCGTAGTAATCGATGGTAAGGCATCGACTAACACAGAGGTGATATCGGGCGTTCCACAGGGTAGTGTTATTGGTTCTCTGCTGTTCCTTATTTACATAAACGATTTAGGGGAAAATCTAAGTAGCTCTCTTAGGTTGTTTGCAGATGACGCCGTCATTTGCCGTCTAGTAAAATCATCTGAAGATCAAAACCAACTGCAGAGCGATTTGAATAAGATATCTGTATGGTGTAATAATTGGCAGTTGACTCTAAATAATGAGAAGTGTGAAGTCGTCCACATGAGTACGAAAAGAAATCCGTTACACTTTGTTTACATGATAAATCAATCAAATGTGAAGGCCGTAAACTCCCCCAAATACCTAGGAATTACAATTACGTCTGACTTAAATTGGAAAGAACACGTAGATAATGTCATGGGAAAGGCGAACTAGAGACTGCGTTTAATTGGCAGAACCCTTAAAAGATGCAACAGAACTACTAAATAAACTGCATACACTACGCTTGTCCGTCCTTTTTTGGAGTATTGCTGCCCGGTGTGGGATCCTTATCAGGTGGGTTTGACGGAGGACATCGAAAGAGTCCAAAGAAGGACAGCTCGTTTCGTATTGTCACGATACAGGGGAAACAGCGTTACGGAAATGATACAGGATCTGGGATGGGAATCATTACAACGGCGCTTATCGCTGCGGCGTGGGCTACTTACGAAACTCCAATCGCCAACATCCTCCTCCGAATGCGAAAATAGTTGTTGACTCCCACTTACATATGTAGAAATGATCATCAGAATAAAATACGAGAAATCAGAGGCCGAACGGAGAAATTAAGGTGTTCTTTCTTCCCGCGTGCCATGCGAGAATGGAATGGGAGATAAATAGTATAACGATGGTTCGATGAACCCTCTGCCAGGCACTTAAATGTGATTTGCAGAGTATCCCATGTAGATGTAGATGTATAGAAGCAATTTAGACTAGGTTTGTTGCTAGTAGGTTTGATCAATGAAATGGGGGTCGTTGAAAAGAAGGTTGTGCTTTCCCCTTGTGACTTACCTAGACAGCAGAAGTAATGTCAGAGGGTCTGATCATATTTGTTATATTAAGTGAATGAATACGAATACTGTCCTATGTTGTGATTCGGAAGCCTATTTACTATAATGTAGAGCTTTCAGGTACTTCTTGAAAACACTGTTTTTCAAGGTAAACGTAGATCTCTGACACACACTTTATACTCACAATCAGAATTGATATTTAATAATGATTGGGACAGAAGTACCTTATATCTCGAAAAATAATAATAATTCTGGCTTAGAAATGTTTATAGTGTAGACGAAATGTTTCAAGCCGTTTTACTTATCAAGAATTGAAAATAAACATTTAAATGATTCGCGTCATTCGTCATGATTGGGTGTGTGTGTTGGCCTTAGTGTAAGCTACTTTAAGTAGTTTGGAAGTCAAGGAACTGATGACCATTGCAGTTTGGTCGCATAGCTATACAAACATTGGAACATTTGATTTTGAGGCAATAATGATTGAAGAGAATGAAAGCCCATAATATGCGAGAAAGAAACGAACAGAGGAAACAGGACAGGAAATGAACGGGACAAAGTCAGAGAGTCAATAAAGTGGCAGTCGGTCTCGGTGGTATTGGGCTAAAGCGCTCGAATGGAAACCGAAGGGTCGTGAGTTCGGAACCAGCTCGGGCCTTGAAATTTTTCAGTCTGCGTTTTAACCCAACCTTCACCTCTCAACGATGTGAGGAGTCGCCAGAAACGACACGTGCTTCGGATTCCACGTTAAGCTGTAGGTCCCCTTTCCTTTCCTTTCCCCGGTTGGATAACTGGGGTAGGTTAGGGACACGCAAGTCGCCGAAGTGGAGTCCAATTGAAAGACTTGCACCAGGCCAATGAGCCACACGAAATTATTATTGGGAAAACGTCACCAAGGTCATTTTGATACATTAATTCATATAATTCGGCTGGTAAGGGGTCAGTAGCTTTTTCTTTGAAAGAACACTTCAAATATTCATCCATGTGCAATGTCTACGCACCAATTGTTTGGCGCGGACCATACCCCAATGACCTTGGTGCAGTAACTGAATCACCTGACGTTGCAATGATTGAGGGATCACCACACACCCCTGGTCCTGTTCTGTACGAAGTAAAATTACACCCTGTACCACTGGTAAGTCATGTCGGCGCGAAAGGTAGCGTCGAACCACCTGACTAACAATCTGCGTCACTGTGGGAGGCCACCCGGTGTGGACATAACGCAACACGATTTGAAGATCTGGGCCCGTTGCTGTTGCTTGGGCAACCTTTCGGTGATCCAGAGGAAACTTATCAAAAAAAAAAAAAAAAAAAAAAAAAAAAAAAAAAAAAATCAAATGTTTGTACAGCTTATGCGTCACTGGCGAGCCGCAGACGGCTCGGCCACTGCGGCCGGAGCAAACTGATCAAGAACCTCAGAATCACTACCGACTGTGTGGCAACAGGAAGCTTCTGAGGCGTCAAAATAAAAATTCAGGCTTGCAGGAAGACGTGACTGTGTGTCGGAATTAGCATGTTTTGACGTCGGCCGGTACATGAGTCGTAGGAAGACAATAAGAGCGCTCAACGTTGCAGCGTCTGTGCTGTGCGACTAGGGATGGGCTTGGCAGGGTGGAACAACAATGACTGAAGCGGCTTGTGGTTAGTTGTCAGGTAAAACTTGCCACCATACAGATATTGGTGAAATTTTGTGACACCATAAATGATTGATAATGCCTTTTTTTTATTATTTGTGAGTAACTGACCTGGGCTTTGTTGAACAATTTCGAAGCAAAAGCGATAGGTCTGTCTGAAGAGCCAATGCGATGCTAGAGGACTGCTCCAATGCAGTAGGCTGACGTGTCAGTGGCTAATGCAAAAGGCACAGGACGTACCCTGAAAAAGCGTGGCTGCACATTATATTTTAATGTCACGTGCGTCGAAAAATTATTTGCCTGTCCAAGTCCGTCGGAAAAGAGTTCAGGAAATTCGGCCCACAGGTTAGATATACGTTCACTCGGGTCGAATGACGTCACTAACTGAATGTTTTCGGTGATGCTAAGACCAAACAAATCAAACAGATCCAAACCAAAAATATTTGCATAACGACACTGTGGCACCCGTATCAAGTAAAAATTTCACTGTTTCGCCAGCAATTTGCAAAGTACAAACAGTTCATTTGCGTAGCGTTGCAAATAAGTGTCAGAATGTTTAGTTGCAGAACACTAGAGTCTGTCTTAGTGGCAGCCGGCTTAGAATGAATAGCAAAGACAGAGTCTGCAAACTGAGTGCATAAATTTTGCAAGTGCTTCTGCTGTAGAGCAGTCGTAAGTGGCATACACACAATTTGAACATGTCCTAGTTTGCTTTATGTGAAGGGCACAGATTTTGTCTATGTTTAGAAGTACACTTCGGACAGAACACTGGCTTTCTTGCTGCGAGGTTGACGCTGTGGCTGTTTACAGGAAGTACGGCAGGGCCAGGTTTGGCGCGAGCACCGGTCACCAGCAGGCGCACTTGGCTGAGACGGTACACTTCCCTCGTCTCGAGCTACAGTACATACACCCCGTTTACATGGGCTCCCAAAACCGGATTTCGTAAACCGATTTCCCAATTCCGCTTTTGGTTGCTCGAGTAAACACTCCAAAATCGATTCAGGAAATCCGCCTCTCTAAGGCGGTTTTCCAGTTCCACAATCGATTTTCGTGCCCAAGTAAACGTAATCGTTTTTGAAGCGATCTTGGCTTGTCAGATTGTGTTTTCTGGTTATGAAATTTCGGCACATGTTGAAAGGGTGATATTTTCTAATGTGAAATAAAAGTATAAATATTAGAGTGAGGCTGAATCTGTATATTTAAATAAAGAATAACAGCGATTTTGCTGACTAAATCAGGAACTGAATCAGCTGTTATTCAGCCGCCATATTAAGTGGGCTAGGAAATCCGATTCAGGCTATACCATGTAAACACGACAGCGAAAAACGGTTTACGAAAATCGGTTTTCGTTTTCCAGAAGATGTGTTATATGTAAACATAGTGATATATGGGCATCTCGAAAACTGCTTGCTGCAAAGTCACACGTGTCCTGATACTCAATTGAAGGATCAGAATACTTTGAGATTTGTTCACTTTTCTAGTAATCACATCCCGTATCATTAAATCTGAGAAGGACTTGCCTCAGTGACAATGAAATTTACAGTACCTAGTTAACAGGTTTTGTTGAAGGGAAAGGAACTCGGAACAGATACCCAACGTAAAACAAATAAAAGAAAAATCGTGAGAGTTCTGTGTTCCTGTTGTGACATTACAGATACAGGAGGAAGCTGATTGTTTCCATGTGAAAGACGGTTTTTGCCAGGCTGTTGGGTTCCCCAGCCAGCCGGCTAACAGTTCGGACCTAGTGAATGGAAGACAGGTAGTCAGGGTTTTCCTAATGTGCTCGGAAACCGGAAACGCTCTTGGCTGAGCGAGGGCGGCTAACCCAGATTGCAACTGAAATACAATACAGCCACACACATTATTTTAAAAATCCATATAAAATCAGGGAATGATCATACGGCAAATATAATTAGATGCATGTATTCAGGAGACTTTCGAGAATCAAACTCCGCAATTACAATTTCAATATCCCTTACAGATAAAAAGCCGATAAATCTCAGTACTATAATAATAATATTCTACGACATATGTTTACAATTATTGATATTTAGTGTTTATCAGTAACAATTTAAGAAGCAAATGGGCAGCATTGCACACGCTCCCTATATTAAGAGATGCACCACGTTATTTCCGTATTCTTTCAATAAACTTTGTTTTACTCTCTTGTTCAGCTTTCCGTTCGGATAGTACTACTTTTGTCTCGGAACATAGATTTCACCACAGAAACACAAACCATGAACCGAGCAAAGCGCATTACATTTCTATGTGTATTTTATTATATTTAATATTTTTCTTAGTAACGTTTGTTTTATGTTGCAAACTGCCATTAAATATTTTATGGCCGACTATGCAGCATACAATTTATATATAAACAATTATAAGTAACTGTGGACAAGGACTGAATATATTTGTATAAAAAGCCATGATAAGTTAAATATTAATTTATTGTGTAGCTATATTTCGACGGCGGCAGTATATTTGAATAGTGAGACGCCACGCTTAATGGCTATCTGAGCAAAGAGCTTCAGTCTCAACCGTTCTTTAGAATTGTTAAATATATATTTGTTTGTTAAATGTAAACAACATTTGTACGGGGGTGGTCACCGCATTTAATTCTGTGATATTAAAGTGTATAATATTTTGGAAGGGAAATTATATTTTAAAAATGAGGCGTTAAGATGTGCGGAAGGATACAATTTTTGGAGCAGGTAGAGCACGCTTTCGAACGCTTGGGAAGGGACTCGTAACTTGGACGTGGTGGTGAAAGGTTGTGACGCTGGGCGGTCTGAAGCTGCGTTACGAACTTGTGATTTGAAGAGATAGGCATCTACATCTACATCTACATCTACATCTACATGGGATACTCTGCAAATCACATTTAAGTGCCTGGCAGAGGGTTCATCGAACCACAATTATACTATTTATCTCCCATTCCATTCTCGAATAGCGCGCGGGAAGAAAGAACACCTGAATCTCTCTGTTCGAGCTCTGATTTCTCTTATTTTATTCTGATGATCATTTCTACCTATGTAAGTGGGAGTCAACAATATATTTTCGCATTCGGAGGAGAATGTTGGCGATTGGAGTTTCGCAAGTAACCCACGCCTCAGCGATAAGCGCCGTTGTTGTAATGATTCCCATCCCAGATCCTGTATCATTTCCGTAACGCTGTCTCCCCTGTATCGTGACAATACGAAACGAGCTGCCCTTCTTTGGACTCTTTCGATGTCCTCCGTCAAACCCACCTGATAAGGATCCCACACTGGGCTGCAATACTCCAAAAATGGACGGACAAGCGCAGTGTATGCAGTTTCTTTAGTAGTTCTGTTGCATCTTTTAAGGATTCTGCCAATAAAACGCAGTCTCTGGTTCGCCTTTCCCACGATATTATCTACGTGTTCTTTCCAGTTTAAGTCTGAAGTAATAGTGATTCCTAGGTATTTTGTGGAGTTTACGGCGTTCGCATTTGATTGATTTATGTTGTAAACAAAGTTTAACGGATTTCTTTTCGTACACATGTGGACGACTTCACACTTCTCATTATTTAGAGTCAATTGCCAATTTTTACACCATACTGATATCTTATTCAGATCGTTCTGCAGTTGGTTTTGATCTTCAGATGATTTTACTAGACGGTAAATGACGGCGTCATCTGCAAACAACCTAAGAGAGCTACTTAGATTTTCCCCTAAATCGTTTATGTAAATAAGGAATAGCAGAGGACCAATAACACTACCTTGTGGAACGCCCGATATCACCTCTGTTTTAGTCGATGCCTTACCATCGATTACTACGAACTGTGTCCTCTCTGACAAGAAATCCCCTATCCAATTGCAAATTTGGGGCGATATACCATAACCACGCAATTTGATTAAAAGCCGTTTGTGAGGTACGGTGTCAAAAGCTTTCTGGAAATCAAGAAATACGGAATCGATTTGCGAACCTTTGTCGATAGCACCCATCACTTCGTGTGAATATAGAGCTAGTTGTGTTTCGCATGAACGATATTTTCTAAATCCGTGTTGACCTTGGGTCAATAGATCGTTCTGTTCGAGATAATTCATAATATTTGAATACAGGATATGTTCCAAAACCCTGCTGCAAATTGACGTCAATGAAATAGGCCTGTAGTTTAGTGGGTTACTCCTACTGCCTTTCTTGAATATAGGTGTGACCTGTGCAACTTTCCAATCTTTTGGTACAGATCCTTCTATGAGAGAGCGGTTGTATATGACTGTTAAGTAAGGAGCTATCGCTTCAGCATAATCAGATAGAAATCTAATGGGTATACAATCCGGACCAGAAGACTTGTTCTTATTAAGTGATTTTAGTTGCTGCACTACTCCGATGATATCTACTTCTATGTTACTCATTACGGCATCTGTTCGTAATTCGAAATCTGGAATATTGGTTTCGTCTTCTTTAGTGAATGAGTTTCTAAAAGCTAAGTTTAGTAACTCTGCTTTAATAGCGCTGTCATCGGCAGGATCGCCATTACTATCACGTAGTGAAGGTATTGTTTGTGACTTTCCCCGAGTATATTTAACATATGACCAAAATCTCTTTGGGTTTTCAGTCAAATTACGAGAAAGAGTTTCGTTGTGATAAATGTTGTAGGCATCTCGCATTGAAATCCTCGCTAAATTTCGAGCTTCTGAGTACAATCGCAAATCCTGGGGATTTCGTGTTCGTTTAAATTTAGTATGCCTTTTCCTTTGCTTTTGCAACAGTGTCCTAACCTGTTTTGTGTACCAAGGGGGATCGCCTCCTTCTTTTATTAATTTATTAGGTATAAAACTTTCAATTGCTGTCGATACCACTTCTTTGAATTTGAGCCACATCTGGTCTACACCTACGTTTAGTGTTAGAAACGAGTGGAAGCTGTCTTTCAAGAAGCAATGTATTTTGTTTCTATCTGCTTTCCTGAACAAATATACTTTGCGTTTATTTTTGGTAACTTTGGGACTTTCGATATTCAATTTCGCTACTACAGCTCTGTGTTCACTAATACCTGTATCCGTTTTGATGCTCATTATGAGCTCAGGATTATTTGTTGCTAAGAGATCAAGTGTGTTTTCACATCCATTTACAATTCTAGTTGGCTCGTGAACTAATTGTTCGAAGTAATTCTCAGAGAATGCGTTGAGTACAATTTCGGACGATGTTTTATGCCTACCTCCTGATTTGAAAATATAATTTCGCCAACAGATCGAGGGTAAATTAAAATCACCACCTACTATTATCGTGTGAGTCGGGTACGTTTTTGTAATTAGACTCAGGTTTTCTTTGAACCTTTCTGCTATTGTATCGTCAGAGTCGGGAGGCCGGTAAAAGGAACCGATTATTAACTTCTTACGATTTTCGGGTACAACCTCTACCCATAATAGCTCGCACGAACTATCAACTTCAACTTCGCTACATGAAATACTACTTTTGACGGCGACAAACACGCCCCCACCTATTTTGTTTAATCTATCCTTTCTGAATACCGTTAGATCTTTTGAAAATACTTCTTCTGAACTTATTTCCGGCTTGAGCCAACTTTCGCTGCCTATAATGATGTGTGTTTCGGTGCTTTCTATTAACGCTTGCAGTTCTGGAACTTTCCCGACACAGCTACGACAATTTACAACTGTTATACCGATAGTTTCCGGATCTACATTTCTCCTGTGATCCACCTGAACCCTTTGAGATTGCCCATTTTCTATTTCCCCGAAGCTCTTTATCCTAAAAAACCGCCCAGTCCACGCCACACAGCCCCCGCTACCCGTGTAGCCGCTTCCTGCGTGTAGTGGACTCCTGACCTATTCAGCGGAACCCGGAAACCCACCACCCGATGGCGCAAGTCAAGGAATCTGCAGCCTACACCGTCGCAGAACCGTCTGAGCCTCTGATTCAGACCCTCCACTCGGCTCTGTATCAGAGGTCCACAGTCGGTCCTGTCAACTATGCTGCAGATGGTGAGCTCTGCTTTCATCTTGCAAGCAAGACTGACAGTCTTTACCACTTCAGTTAGCCGCTCGAAACCTGAGAGTATCTCTTCAGATCCGAAACGACACACATCATTGGTACCGACGTGAGCCACCACCTGCAGTTGGCTGCACCCCGTACCCTTCATGGCATCCGGGAGGACCCGTTCCACATCTGGAATGACTCCACCCGGGATGCACACGGAGTGCACGTTGGCCTTCTTCCCCTCCTTGGCAGCCATCTCTCTAAGGGGCTCCATCACCCGCCTAACGTTGGAGCTCCCAACTACAAGTAAACCCACCCTCTGTGAAAGCCCGGATCTTGCAGGCTGGGTGGTGACAGGGTGAGAGACACCATCCGACTCAGGAACGTCGTCCTGAGCAGACAGCGCCTCAAACCTGTTCGCAAGACGAACCGGGGAGGCCTCACGATCGGTCCCCCGGAATGTCTTGCGCCTCCTGCCACGCACTGGAGCAACTTCCCACGCAACCACGGGTGGGATGTCTGCCTCACTGCTAGCAGTTTCGGGGCATGTCGCTGCCGCAGGCCGATCGGTGGAGACGACGGGAGTCCGTTCGGTCCCCACCGCCGGCCAACAACAACGACGCCCATCGATCGCAGCTTCCAACTGTGCAACCGAGGTTAACACAGCTTGAAGCTGAGAGCGAAGTGTCACCAGCTCAGACTGCATCCGCACACAGCAGTCACAGTCCCTATTCATGATTACAGTGCCAACAAAAACAAAAACTACAGTCGCGATGCGTTCAAAGGAAAACTAAACTGTTCGTTAGAACGCGGATGTGAATCCAATACGTACGACAGCTCAGTATAACTTTATAAATTGAGACGAGAAAGTGTAGACGAAAATCAAAATACTATATGTCGCTTCTAATCAGAAAACAAAGACAGACGACTGTCGCGACGCGATTCACACGGCGGAATAATACACTAACCAGATATTTAACGCGAATATGAATCAAACAAAAACGCGAGCACACAATAAATTTAATGCACTCAAGGGAAAACGCACTGAAAAGTAAAAATATGTAGCTTCTAGAGAGAAGCCGGTTACACTTACAACTGATAAATTACTGCTACGCTACTGGAGAGGTGTGCTCTGGACGACGTCCGCTGGGCGACTTAGAAAATTTACAGGACTGTAACTGCAGAACTTTGGTCAAAAGTGGAAATCTATGCACGGTAGTAGGGCTGTGGACTGTTCAAAATGTTCAAATGATTGTAGAACTTATGGGACTTAACTACGGGGTTATCAGTCCCTAAGCTTACAAACTACTTATGAATCACCTAAGACTAAGGACGGCACAAATATCCATGCCCGAGGGGGGATTCGAACCCCCGACCGTAGTGGCCGTGCAGACCGTGACTGGAGCGCCTCAGTCCCCTCGGCCACCGCGGCCGGCCTGTGGACTGTGAAGTTCAGCAATCGTGTACTCATGTGATTACAAACTGTGTTTTGTAACAAATACTTTAATCGCGGATTAATTTGGAACTGCAATGTTTGGTGGACTACACTAATTTATGAGTGATAATTTGGAACTTTTACTCACGAGTGCGTGTGATACTTATTGTACCTCAACAACAATAGTTGGGGAAATATTTAGTTATTTGCCGATCTATAAAGTCCGACCACCTCCACATTTCCATGTCCAAAATGAGTAATAAACTTCATTTATAAAGAATTACTTTGTGAGTGAACCACTTCTTTATCTTAGAATTAAATTTTGTTGGTTATTCAGAAGTTTCATTTATGTTTGTTAAATATATTTTCACATCATCATATGCAGATTGATAGACTGGCTAAACTACAGATTAATTATTGATCTTGTTTAAACAGATTTGGTAGCTGTTTAGGGCATAGAAGCTGACATACATAATTCACCCCTATGAACAGAAACAACCAGCCATAAACCTTTTACTACCCTGAGTTATGTATTGCCCAATTCTTATTGGTGAGTACCGATAGGAAGGTCGAACTATTTTCATCTGATTCATTGCCTATAGGAAAGCCTTTGACTGTGTTGTGCGGGAAAAGTTGTGGCAGGTGCTTTGCAGAGATCGGTGTCCCTCCCCACTTGACAGCATTGATCAAAATTCTGTACAGTAATCACTCCACAGTTGTAAAGACAAGTGCTGGCACGTCTGATTCCTTCAGAGTTTCAAAAGGTGTGAAACAGGGTTGTGTTCTATCCCCACAACTGTACTACATGTATGCAGAACATGTCATTAAGAAAACTCTTGATGTCTGGACCAAACGCATCTCAACTGGCGGAAGAACTGTCAACAACCTCCGTTTTGCTGATGACACTGTACTTTTAGCCAACACTGAAGATGAACTTGCTGTGCTATTAACAAGAATAAAAGACATTAGTCTAGCACATGGACTAGACATCAACCTCAGTAAGTGCAAACTCATGTTAATTGATCGAGAAAAACAGATCCAGCTCACAGGTCAATTAAAGTAACTGGAAGTCGTGCAGACCTTCATCTCAGAGCAGAGCAATAACAAATAGCACAAAGATCCAGCTAGTTGAAGCACTCGTGTTTTCTGTCTTATTTTATGCTTGTGAAACGTGGACACTCGCCGGCCGCGGTGGCCGCGGGGACTGAGGCGCTCCAGTCACAGTCTGCACGGCCACTACTGTCGGGGGTTCGAATCCCCCCTCGGGCATGGATATTTGTGCCGTCCTAGTTCGTAAGTAGTTCATAAGTAGTTTGTAAGTTTCGGGACTGATGACCCCGTAGTTAAGTCCCATGGCTATACAAACATTTGAACATGGACACTCAATGCCAGAGACAAAGAGCGCATTTATGGGTTTGAGCTTTGGTGCTGGCGTAGGATGTTACGCATAAAATGGACCGAAAGAAGAACAAATGTGTCCATTATTGAACAACCCAATATCTCCAGAAGCCTTTCTTTTCGCGTCGTCGAAAAAAATCTCCAGTTCTTTGGCCATATTGTGAAAAGAGAAGGAGAAAATCTAGAAAAAATAATCTTACAATGGAAGACCGAGAGCGCAAGACCTAGAGGAAGAGCAGCGAGCAGATGGATAGGTCAAATCAAGAAAATCTCCGGTCTACCTCTTCAGCAGGCACTGAGAGAAACTGACAACCGCCGGGATGGAGACGCTTGGTTCATGGGGTCACGACGCTTAGCAATGAGCACGACTTGTGATGAGATATACCTTTTAGTTCAGCTACCCACTGTCTATAAGATTGTCCTGCCTGAACTGAATTCTAGCTGCTGCTACATTCAATGTTTGTTCGTAATGGTTAGTAATAGCCTGCACTAATTCCTCAAATGGCACTTGTTCTGGGCGAGTTGAGAGGAAGAGTTTTACACAGTGCAGATAAATTGTTCCTCCCACTTGAGACAAGAAATAAGGAAGCAACACAGCAGCTTGTATTTGATGCACCGCTATGTGGCTCTGGAATTGCGCTGAGTGTTCCGACCAGTCTTCAGACTATCGAAACGGCGGCAACATTGCAGGCTGTGCGGCAGGCGAGGGCGCGCCGCTGGTGGCTGTCGTACGGCAGCTTGTTTCTGGCATTCAATGAAGTATGCCACAGAGTTAGTCAATTGGTTAATCGGTTAATCGACGTACTGTTGAAGAGCTCTCGTAAAAGAAAGGAATTTAGCTAGTAATAAATTGTAATTTAACGATTTTAACTAATTAAATACGTTCATTGGCGTGCCACACTCATGAATCACAGACATTGTCGTAGTGGGGTGGCTTGAGTGCCTCTACGATGCAGATAGCCGTACCGTAGGTACAACCAGTACGGAGGGGGGGGGGGTTTCTGTGGAGAGGCCAGACAAATGTGTGGTTCCTGAAGAGGGGCAGCAGCCTTTTCAGTAGTTGCAGAGGCAACAGTCTGGATGATTGACTGAGCTGGCCTTGTAACATCAGCTAATGTGGCTTTGTCATACAGTTACTGCGAACAGCTGAAAACAAGAGGAAACTACAGCCATTACTTTTCCCGAGGACATGCAGCTCTACTGCATGAATATATGATGATGGCATCCTCTCAGGTAAAATATCCCGGAGGTAAAATAGTCCCCCCCCCCCCCCCATACGGATCTCCGGGCGGGGACTACTCAGGAGGATGTGATCATCAGGAAAGACAACACTGGCATTCTACGGATCGGAGCGTGGAATGTTAGATCCCTTAATCGGGTAGGGAAGCTAGAAAATTTAAAATGGGGAATGGATAGGTTGAAGTTAGATATAGTGGGGATAGTGAAGTTCGGTGGAAAGAGGAACAGGATTTCTGGTCAGGTGAGTACAGTATAATAAATACAAAATCATTTTGGGATATCACAGGAGTAGGACTGATAATGAATAAGAAATTGGAATGCGGGTAAACTACTTTGAGCAGCACATTGATCATTGTCAAGACAGATACGAAGCCAACACCGACAACAGTAATACAGATTTATATGCCAACTAGATCTGCCAATGATGTGGAGATGGAAGAAATGTGTGAGGAGTTAAAGGCTATTATTCAGACAATTAAGGGAGAGGAAAACTTAATTTGTGATGGGAGACTGGAATTCTACATCTACATCTACATAGATACTCTGCAAATCAAATTTAAGTGCCTGGCAGAGGTTTCATTAACCACTTCCATAACTTTTCTCTACCGTTCCATTCTCTAATAGCGCGCGGGAAGAAAGAACACCTAAATCGTTCCGTTTTCGATCTGATTTCTCTTATTTTATTGGGATGGTCATGTCTCCTAAGTAGCAAAATATTTTCACATTCAGAACTAAAAGTCGGTGATTGAAACTTCGCAAACAGATCACGCTGCAATGAATAACGTCTTTCTTTTAATGACTTCCACACCAATTATTGCAACATTTCCGTGACACTTCCCCCCCCCCCCCCCCCATAACGTGATATAACAAAACGAGCTGCCCTTCTCTGAACCTTCTCAATGTCTTCCGTCAGTCCCACCTGGTGAGAGTCCCACAAGGGGCAACAGTACTCCAGGAGAGGACGCACAAGTGTGATGTAGGCAGTCTCTTTGGTGGAGCTGGTGCATCTTCGAAGCATTCTGCCGATGAAACGTAACCTTTGGTTCGCCTTTCCCACAATATTTTCTATGTGTTCTTTCCAGTAAAAGTTGTTC
The DNA here is from genome assembly GCA_026315105.1 of Locusta migratoria. Lineage (NCBI taxonomy): Eukaryota > Metazoa > Arthropoda > Insecta > Orthoptera > Acrididae > Locusta > Locusta migratoria. The sequence goes on from CM048745.1 coordinate 892,970,554, forward strand.
GTAATTGTAACTCCTAGGTATTTGGTAGAATCTACGACCTTAAGGTTTGACTGATTTATCGCGTAGTTCAAGTTCAGCGGATTTCTTTTAGTGGTCATGTGTATTGTCTAAATCGCTTCGCAGTTGATTTTGATCCTCAATTGACTTCACTAACCGATAAACGACAGCATCATCCGCGAACAGTCTAAGGGAGCTATTCAGATTGTCTCCTAAATCGTTTATAAACACGAGGAAGAGTAGGGGACCTATAACGCTTCCCTGTGGAACGCCAGATATCACTTCTGTTTTACTCTATGACTTACCGTCAATTAGAACGGACTGTGTTCTTTCTGATAGGAAATCGTGAATCCAACCGCACAATTGGGGAGATATTCCATAAGCACGCAATTTCATAAGAAGCCGCTTGTGGGGTACAGTGTCAAAAGCCTTTCTGAAATCCAGAAATATGGAATCGATTTGAGATCCCTTGTCGATGGCACTTAACACTTCATGTGAATAAAGGGCAAGCTGTGTTTCGCAAGAGTGATACGTTCTGAATCCGTGTTGACTACTGGTTAATAGGTCGTTCTCTTCGAGGTAGTTCATAATATTCGAACAAAGTATATGTTCCAAAATCCTATTGCAAATCGACGTCAATGAGATAGGCCTGTAATTTTGGGGATCACTCCTATTGCCTTTCTTGAATATTGGAGTAACTTGAGCAACTTTCCAGTCTTTGGGTACGGATCTTTCGCTGAGTGATCGGTTGTAAATTATAGCTAAGTACGGAGTTATTGCAACAGCATACTCTGAGAGGAATCTAGTTGGTATACAATCTGGCCCGGAAGATTTGCTTTTGTTTAGTGACTGAAGTTGTTTTACTACTCCAGGAACATCTACTTCTAAGTTTCGCATGCTGGCAGCTGTTCTTGGATTGAATACTGGAGTGTTCACTTCGTCTTCTTTGGTGAAAGAATTTCGGAAAGCTGTGTTCAGTAATTCTGCCTTAGCAGTACTGTCATTGGTAGTATTACCACTGCTATCACGTAGTGAAGGTATTGTTTGTGTTTTGCCGCTAGTGTACTTCACATATGACCAGAATTTCTTCGGATTTTCTGCAAGATTACGAGACAGGAATTCGTTGTGGTAACTACCATAGGCTTCTCGCATTAAAGTCCGCAAGTTCGGTAGTAGGAAAGGAAGAGAAGGAAAAATAGTAGGTGAATATGGACTGTGCATAAGAAATGAAAGAGGAAGTCGCCTGCTAGAATTTTGCACGGAATATCATTTAATCATAACAAACACCTGGTTTAAGAATCACAAAAGGAGGTTGTATACGTGGAAGAGACCAGGAGACACCGCAAGGTACCAGATAGATTTTATAATGGTAAGACATAGATTTCGGAACCAGGTTTTAAAGTGTAAGACATACCCAAGGGCAGATACAGACTCTGACCATAACTTATTGGTCATGAAATGTAGGCTGAAACTGAAAAAATTGCAGAAAGGTAGGAAAATAAGGAGATGGGACTTGGATAAATAGGGTATTTGATTGTTTTCTGGAAATCGTTTTAAATTGTTGATTATATTATGATCCGAACATGCTTTTTTACCTCGTGGATTTCAGTACTTTTTTAAAAAAAAGAAATGAAATTCAAATAATTTGAAAGCCCGCTAAAACACTACATTTGAGTCACGTGATGCCTGTGACGTCATACAACACGCTGCTGCTGCTGCTGCTGCTCTCGTAAGATAAACAAATACCTGTATATTGTTTGGGCCGAGGCCTCGTGTTTGGGGGTTAACGTTTGCATAATGACCTAAAATATTGCTTAGTTCCGCACTATACCAATACATCTGTCAAGACTCCAGAAAAATTGTTCTTGCAAGTACCAAAAAATGAGAAGATACGCAAAAAGTGGTTGACACTGGCGCGAAGAGATCCAAATGAAATAGCGGCTATGAATGGTAGTGATTTTCCGTCTTTTGCAACTACACAAACGAAGAAATAGCGGCTACTTCATGTGTGTATTTCTGTGAGTTAGTTGACTATGTCCACTGAGTAAGGAAACAGGACACAGTGTTTCGACGAAAAATATGATGGAATATAAAAGCTTTACTAAACACAAATAAAATAACGTAAGCCTTTTTTTTATTTATTTAATTAAAGCATTGGACTTCGTATGTGGACGAGTAAACGTAAATGGATTAGTTTGTAGTGTCAAAAGTAGTGACATTCACATCAAACCAAATTTTGAATATGTAAGGAGACTACTGATATGCATGGCAGAAAGTTTACACACAATCGCAAAAATTCACTCACAAAAACAACAAACCAGAAAAGCGCTGTAATTTCGGCGCTATAAATTTTATTCCATCGTGTCTCGCTCGCGATGTTTACGTGAAAGTCACATGCTACGCGAAATGTGCGTTGCCAACCTACGAGCGATATGAAAACACCGCCGACGCAACCCGCTGTCCCTGTTCTAGACTATAGATATATTGTATAACTATACACAAGGCATTTCTGCTGTATTTTACAGGTTTTGATGTTTCATTTTGCACCAGTATTGAAGTAGTTAAATGAAATTACTCCCTTAACTGCGTGCTTTACTGAGTTAAATTTTACTAACTATCCCGGCGGCTTCCTGTGATTATGTTGGCAACAGATGCTGAATAGCGAGAATCATGAGACGTCGCCATTAGCCAATCGCGTGACAGCGCAAATATTTTGTCGTGAAACCTTTGATTTACGAGGGCAGTTACTTTTACTGACCGGACAAGGGTACATACAAGAATCATAGAGCAGGAACAGCATTATTTATTTACTTCATGGTCTCTGTGATACACTAGTCATTCTATGTCGTCTGAACATCTGGACAAAGATTTTATATCGTGTTGTTGATGTTGCCAACATAATCACTCAAGGCCGCTTGGATAGAAGATAAAATTTCACCCTTTATTGCATAATATGGTGACTTCAGATTAAGTCTGCTGAAATCAACAAATAGAGTACCGTACCTTTTTCCAATGGCATAATATATCTCTCGAAGTAATTAGCTTTAAAATGTAGGTATGCGTTACTTACAATGCAGTTTTCACGTTTCTTATTTCTGGCACGTAAAAATTTGAATTGTTTTTAAAGAATGAAGACACCATAAGTGCATCACCTTTAGGGAGGTTTCCGCTCTCAGCCTTCACATAACCATCTTCCGTTGTGGCATAAAAACTGTAAACGCGTTTAGATCACGAAAAAAACTGAACGTAATGCTGCGAAATGAAACGCTTACAATAACACAACTCCGACTTCTAGTTGCCGCGCTGTAGGTGTTCTACTTCAGCCAATAATGGAGCGTTTTCTATCAGGTGATCTAATCGTGAAATTTGAGGATTTTTAAGCTTTAATTACGTAAAAATGATAGATGTTTTGTAAGAATTATGAGCGAAAATGCTGTCTGAATGTTATAATCATTCATAATAACAACAATTCGAACCATATTTTTAACACGGGAAAACACCCTATTGAGAGAACCTGAACGTGTTAAGAATTTAAGGGGATGCTTTAGGGGGAAAATAAAACAGTAGAAGAGGAATGGGTAGCATTGAGAGATGAAATAGTGTAGGCAGCAGAGGACAAAATAGGTAGAAAGGCAAGACCTACAAAATATCCTTGGTATCACAGGAAATACTAAATTTAATTGATGAAAGGAGAAAATATAAAAATTCAGTAAATGAAACAGGCAAAATGGAGTACAGACGACTAAGAAATGAGATTGACAGGAAGTGCAAAATGGCTAAGCAGGATTGGCTAGAAGCCAAATGCAAATCTGTAGAAGAATGTATAACAAGAGGAAAAGTAGATCTATCTACAGGGCCGGCCGCTGTGGCCGAGGGGACTGAGGCGCGCCAGTCACGGTCTGCACGGCCACTACGGTCGGGGGTTCGAATCCCCCCCCCCCTCTGGCATGGATATTTATGCCGTCCTTAGGGTTAGCTAGTTCATAAGTTGTTTCTAAGTTTAGGGACAGATGACCCCGTAGTTAAGCCCCATAAGCTATACAAACATTTAAAAAAACAATCTATCTACAGGAAAATAAAAGAGACATTTGGGGACAAGAAAAACAGCTCTACGAATATCAAGAACTCAAATGGAAAACCAATTCTCAGCAAAGAAGGGAAAGCTGAAAGGTGGAAAGAGTACATAGAGGAGCTCTACAAAGGAAATGAACTTAGAGACAATGTTCTAGGAAGGAAAGAGGAAGTGGATGAAGATGAAATAGGAGATACTATACTGAGAGATGAATTTGACAGAGCCCTGAAACAAGTAGGTTGGAACAAGGCCCCGGGAGTAGATGACATTCCCCCAGACCTACTAACGTCTCTGGGAGAGACAGCCATGACAAAACTGTTTCACCTGGTGCGTAAGATATATGAGACTGGCGAAATAGCCTCAGACTTTAAGAAAAGTGTAAATATCCCCATTCCAAAGAAATCAGGCGCTGACAGATATGAAAATTATAGAACCATCAGTTTGATAAATCATGGATGCAAAATATTAACACGAATTAACTACAGGAGAATGGAAAAGCTGACCTCGGGGAAGATCAGTTTGGATTCAGGAGGAACATAGGACCACAGGAGGCACTACTCACTTTACGACTTATCTTAGAAGATAGATTAAGGAAAGGCAAACCTACATTTTTAGTTTTTGTAGATTGGGAGAAAGCTTTTGACAATGTTGATTTGAATACACTCTTTCAAATTCAGAGGTCAGCAGGGGTAAAATGCAGGGAAAAGAGAGTTATTTGCAACTTGTACAAAAGCCAGACCACAGTTATTAGACTCGAAGTGCATGAAAGGGAAGCATTAGTTGGGAAGGAAGTAACACAGGGTCGTAGCCTATCTCCGATGTTATTCAATATGTACATCGAGCAGGCAGTGAAGGAAAGCAAGGAAAAATTTGGAATAGGGACTAAAGTTCAGGGTGAAGAAATAAAAACATTGCATTTTGCTGATGACATTGTAATTCGTCAGAGACGGCAAAGGACCTGGAAAAGCAGTTGAATGGAATGGACAGTGAGTTGAAGAGAGCGTATAAAATGAACATTAACAAGACCAAAATAAAGATAATGGAATGCAGTCTTAGAAAATCAGGCGATGCTGAAGGAATTAGATTAGGCAACGAAATAATGAAGGTGGTAGATGAGTTTTGTTTCTTGGGTAGTAAAATAACAGATGACGTTGGCAGTACAGAGGATATAAAATGCAGAGTGGCAATGGGAAGAAAAGCATTTTTGAAAAAGAGAAATTTTCTAACATCGAATATTAATTTATGTGAAAGGAAGTCTTTTCTGAAGTCATTTGTGTGGAGTGTTGCCTAGCACGGGAGTGGAACATGGACGATAAACAGTATGGACAGGAAGAGAATGGCGGCTTTTGAAATGTCGTGCTACAGAAGAATGCTGAAGATTAGGTGTGTAGATCGTGTAAGTAATGAGGAGGTACTGAACAGAACTGGTGGGAAAAGGAATTTTTGACATGCCTTGAGTAAAAGAAGGGATCGCTTGCTAGGACACATTCTTAGACATCAAGAAATCGTAAATTTAGCATTGGAGGGAAGTGTGTATGGTAAAAATCTCAGAGGGAGACCAAGAAACGCATATAGTAAGCAGATTCAAGTGTATGTTGATAGAGAGGATGACAGCTCATTGTCAAGTTGGTGCGGAAAACCAACTCCCCCCCCCCTCCCCTGCTTCAATTGTTCTCAGAATGGCCCACTCCGACTGCGCCTTACGAGCGCAAGTATTTAGAGTTTGCGGGTCCATTCTGGAATACAAGATGTCTCATCATCGTGGATGCCTATAGTAAATTTCCTTTCGTGGTCCCCTTGAACTCTACGACTACTCGCAGCACCGTCCAAGCCCTTCAGTCTGTTTTTTGTATCAAGGGTCTCCCACAAATGATAGTGACGGACAATGGTGCGTGACAAGGGAATTTGAACAGCTTTACCATCCCAACAGTATTCACCGTCGGACGAGTGCTCCGTTAAACCCTCAATCAAATGGCGAAGCTGAACGTTTTGTGAAACCATACAACTCACAGATAGTCAGTCTCAAGTAGCACCACACACGTGAACAAGCTGTTATGCATTCCCTGGCCTCCTACCACTCCCAGCCATGCAACGGACTGTAACCTGCAGAGTTGTTCCACTGACGGCGGTACAGGATTCTGTTGCATCTCCTGCACCCACCACAGATGCAACCCACTTAGCTCAATCAGACATAGTATCGCGCATTCGCATCTGTCTTTTTCGGCTTCTTTGGCGGATGCAGGCGTTGATGGTGCGGTACCATCATTCGCCAACTTGGCGCTAACAAGTTTTTATTGCAGGGTATAAATGACGTGCAGCTCTGACATAGAAACCAAATTCGACCCTTGCGCACTAGACAATGCTGCCACTGAATTTTTGTTGACAGATTCGCTGTACCCTCCGTTGATGGCATCCATGCCTCATCCGACGTCGCGGTTTCGTCCTACTTCTCTTATCTGCCCCAAGGCCATGGAGCTCGACACTTCGCCTCCAGCATCACAGCATCTGCTAGCCTATCATACATCGGACGTTGTGGGTCAGCCGACGTCCACCATAGTTTGTTCATCGTCGCACAATGAGGGTTATTCCGACGCAATGGTCCACCGAGGGGTTGCCTCCAAACTGATCGTCGCTGCTGCACCTGCATCTGTTCCTTCTGCGCCCCTGTAGGTGGGATCGTGACATTTGGAGCGTTTTCCGCATGGCGTTTCCTGTCAAGCTCAGGCCGCACAGCAGGTCGCAACTGGTGGTTCAGCGCTAGGTACAGATTCGAACCCCAGTTCCTCGACTGTTCCCACCATCAGACCATACCCCCGCCGTCGCTTCGCCCACTACACAATAGCAACAGTGAGAAGGTTCGAGGAGGGGGGGGGAGTGTTTTGGCTTTGCTATTCACCACTATGCCGAAGGACTACACACATCGCGCACCGCTTCAAGAAGATGCGATAAATTGCTCTATGGTACTTCATCTTCTGGGGGCCCTGCAGTCTCGATACCTCTTTGCCTGCTTCACACACTGGCCAATAGGAAGACTGGGGCTCACCTAAATATGCCGTCCCAACATAGCCATGAGGGAGAGAACGGAAGTTCCAGTCAGTATGAGGCAGCCCCAGGAGTACTACAGTTCGAGAAGTTCATTATAGAAGAGCCAGACTTCTGTCTATGCACAAGATGGGACAGTTTTCTTTTGCGTAGCAGCACTATGTAATAGTACAATAAATGTGTACCAACAAGCACATCAAAGTTGAGTATAGATTTCTTCTGTCAATTAATCTTTTGAGAATTAAACAATGGAAATACCTTAAAGGATTCAACAATATTTAGGAAAGGATAGGTTGTTACTCACCACAGAGACGTCCGATGAGCTGCAGAAAGACACACATAACAGAATAAACAAAATGAAGCTTTCAGCTGTTAAGCCTTCATCTGCCACAGAGAACGCACATACACACACCTACATTCACACAAACCCAACCGCCGTCTCCGGCTATTGTGGCTGGACTGCAACAGACAGCACAGCTGAGGCGAGAGCAACCAGTGGTGGGGATGAGGAAGCGGCATGGAGAGGGTAGCAGGAAGGGAGGGAAGAGATGCCAGTGGGAATGGAATGACACGTCAGTGCTGTCTCACAGACAGGAAGGGACTGGAGTATGTGGTGGAAAGGGAGATGTACATAAGCTAGAGTGTGGGTATGGAAAGGAAAGGGGAGGAGAGTGGTGGGGGCAGGAACTAGCCAAGGTTTAGGCCTGGGGAATTGCGGGACCATAGGATATACTGTAGGGAGAGTTCCCATCTGCGCAATTCGGACAAGTTGGTGTTTGTGAGGAGAATCCACATGGCACAGGCTGTGTAGCAGTGATTGAAGTGAGCCACATCATGCAGTGCTGCTTGCTCTGTAACAGGATGGTCCAGTTGTCTTCTTGCCACAGTATGACAATGGCCATTCATCCGAACAGACAGCTTGTTGCTGGTCATGCGCACGTAGAAAGCTGCACACTGTTTGGGAGCAGGGAAGGAATAGGGATGGACAAGGATATTACGTTGGTTTGGTGGATGGCGGAATACCACCCCCTCCAGTTATCAATAGTATTAACGACAAAAATTGGCCGAATGAGTTGAGTACCTAATTGCCGAAATAATTCAAATGTAAATAAAGACATAATGTTATTCAGGATTTTAAAATATGAAGTATGGTATAGCTACACATTAGCTATAAATAGCTATACACTGATAACTTACAATTTATAGCTTACTAACTAGCTAACCAATTTGGATAAAACAGTATGAGAAGAAGAATGAAGAGGAACCTTTCAAATTAATAAAATATTTCGTCTGACTTTGCCAGGAAACACTTGCAAAAAATATTCGACTACAGTATAAGTTAAGTATAAGCGAGTTACAGTATCGGTGTGATGGGGGGATCGCTTTATGGGTCTCAACGATTTGGTTCAAAATGTGTGCAAAGAGGCAGGTACAAGATCCTTTTAAATTCCTGAAATAGCTCGCCTGAATAGTCCACAGAAAAAGAAAATAGGGACTGATGGCCCTGCAGTTAAGTCCCTTAAGCTTGACAAACATTTGAAAAGAAAATATGCTCACGAAATATTTCTTATTCCAGTATAAGCTCTTTTGAATAACAATATTTATAATAATGGCATAGCACTGTGGATAAGAGATTGTATAGTCAGTTTTGATGCCCAGGTTTAATTTCCACTACTTCGCTATTTTTAGGCTGAATGTTATTTAGTAAAAGCTACTTTATTTTAATTAAGCAATGAACTGTATTTAAACATTTAATTTTCGTAAAACCATGAAGTTTTGAATGAAAATAATATTTCACAAATTCCTAACAATGAACCATTTGTCAGTTGATAATTATAAAAAATATAAAATATTCACACAATGCAAATTTCATGAAAGGGTTTTTTGTAAGAGCTTGTTTCTAAAAAATTCTTTACTCAAAAGCATACATTGTTCAAGTTTTTAAATGAAGGTTTTCCCTATATCAATTGTGATCCATACGAAGCACACAGAATCATTGGGGTGGAAAGAAGGGTTCTGAATTGATGATGTGTGACTGAATGTCTTTAACTTGCACCTTTTCTTGAAGATATATCATTTTTATTTTAGAAATTCGGAAGCACTGAAATGTTTACATATATTTAAATTCACTTATAATCTTTTGCAAGAGTATCCTCTACTCCTGTGGCCCATTCGTCTGACATAATTTAGGAGTTTAAAAGGTTTACCTGTCTGCTTATTTTCACAGACTTTGAGCCGAATTGGTAATATTCATCACACAACTGTAACCCAAGTACAGTACAATTGAAGCCTGCTACATCTGTGCTAAATTTCGCGATTCAAAGTATATATGGTAACTACTTAAAGAATTATAGTTCTTCTACATTAGACTAGAAAGCTATGGCTCATGGAATAGTTGAAAGTCGACATATATTAATTTGAGAATTTATGTATGGTAAGTTCTTTATTAATTGTATGTAATCAAATAGAGCTGTGAATTCTGATTCTATATTTTATGCAATTTTATTTTTCTGATAAATCAAATATGGCAGCTGTTGAAGTCACTTGCTTTTCCTGATCACTTGATTTTTCTGATCAGTATTTCATGTTAATAGGACTTTTTATTGATGTAAGTAGTAAGCAAACGGCTGGTTGGTTTCGTCAGATGTTTTCGTTTATTATTGTATTAAAAGTTTTTGTTTGGAGTTAAATTGATTCAACAACATAGCGTGAAATGGAGAAGAGCAACACGGATTGCCGTTTCCTTTCAGAAAAGTATACATTTAGGTCTATTCTTGCCATGTCCAGTAAACTGTTTATGGGAACTTTAACAACAGTTTAATTTTACAATATCCATTTAAGACATCTGACCATAAACTATTCGTTAACCTGCAGCTATCTTTACTGAAAAATTATCTTCCAGTATTACTGGAGACATATTTTAAGATTAAAGTGACAAATGGCAAAAAGGAATTATATTGTTCTTTGAAAGTGACTCTCAAAATAGCTATGATGGTAAGAATTCGACACACAGAAGGAGACCTAAAGTAATGAAAACAAGAACAAATTATTTTGAAATGATGGGAGATCAAGAATCTTTCAGGCAATTCCGCCTGACAAAACCAGCAGTCTATATACTACATTGTTTTATATGTGATCAAATTCGACATAGAACACAAAGATAAATTCTTATTCTGTAACATTAGAATACAATTGTTATTTATGGCTCTTTTAATTTTTTCCTTAAAATATTAACAAATACTCAACAGAACTAAAGACAATGCATTCCATTTGCATTTCAAGAATCATGCTGTGTCCCCTATGAATCAACTCCTTTAATGCTCTAGAAAGCACGCTAATTGCACTTGGTTATTTCATAGGTGTTAGGACAGCAACTGCTTCTCAAATAGCAAAAACAGCAAACAGTGATATTGCAAGATTGGCAAGAAAGTACATAAAACTCGCAGAAACTGAAGGCGAAATCGAAAATACTAAATTAAATGTCTTTCGAATTGCAAAATTTCCAAAAGTTTTGGATGCATTACATTGCACACAACTAAAAATTCAGTCACTGGGAGGCGACCTAGCTGGAATGTTTCAGAACAGAAAAGGTTATTTTTCTATAAATGTACAAGTGCTGGTCAATGCAGAACTATATTACTGACATTGTTGCAAGATGGCCCGGTTCATCACATGATAGTAACATTTTCATGAACAGTAGGTTGAGAGCACACTTAGAAAGTGGAGATTTTAAGTGCTTTTGAATATTTGGCAACAGTGCATATCAATTGAAAACATATTTCATTGACACTACTTGATGCCCCCAATAACAAATCAGAGTGACTCTATAATGAATCTCACAATCTACATCTACAAAATACTCTGCAAGTCACTTTGAAGTGTATGACAAAGGGTTCATCGAACTACTTTTATTACATTTCTCTAGAGCTCCATTCTCTAAAATCTCGCAGGGAAAAAGGAACAGCCATATCATTTCGTTTTCGATGTGATTTCTCTTATTTTATTTGATAATCATGACTCTCCATGTAGGTGGGTGCTAACAAATTATGTTCTCATTCAGAAGAGAGAGTTGCTGAAAGAATTTTCACAAGCAGATCTCGTTCCAACGAATAACGTCTTTTTTTAATGGTTAATTTCCGTGACACTTCTCTGAATTTTCTCTAAATAATCCATCAGTCTCACTCTGTGGGGATCCAAAAATGGGCATTAATACTCCAAAGCAGGATGCTTAAGTGTCGTGTAGACAGTTTGAAGAACTGTTGCAGCTTCTAAGTATTCTGTCAGTGAAATGTTGTCTTTGATTTGCCTTCCCTACAATATTTTCTGTGTGTTATTTCCGATTTAAGTTGTTCGTAATTGTTACTCCTAGGTATTTAGTCGAAGTTACAGCCTGTAGTTTAAACTGATTTATCATGTTAATCAAGTTTAACGGATTTATTTTAATGGTCATATGGAGGACTTCACACTTATGATTATTAAGGATCAATTGCCAATTTTTGCACCATGCTGATATCTTATCTAAATCATTTTGCGGTTGTTTTTGATCATCTGTTGACTTTACTAACCAATAAATAACAGCATCATCAATTTTATCCTTTTATCTCTAGGCTTGAGAATTAATTTACAAAAACCATGACAATTATTGATGCTTGTGCTGTATTACACTATATAGCTCAAAAACAAGGAGAAGACGAGACTCCTTTAGAGCCAAATACCACCTTAGAAAGTTATGAATTTCACTTTTCAGCTATTGTAGAGGACATTCAGCAAGCTATGGCAAGAAATGTGCTGACTGAAGACTATTTTGCAAAACTGTGACCACACATATTGCTCCAACAGATTAAAGTGTTTGATATTTGTACTTGTATATATTTTATGAAAACAATAAAATGCAGCAAAAACTTGTTACAAAAAGTATTGATTTATACTTCATTTTATCAAATTTATTATCATGTTTAATAATTCCACTTTCTTTTCATGCTGTAATCACCTCCCATTCATCTCTCTCCCTTTCCAAGCCATGTCTTTCTTTAGCACAATTTTCTTCCTCTGTATTAAACATATTTCTACTGTGTGAAGTGTCTTTATTAGAATTTTCAGTTTTTCTTTTTTTTTTTTTTTTTTTTTTTTTTTTTTTGCATAACCTCAACCGCCAGTTCATGACTTGTAACAGACAGGTGTGCAGGTGACCAGGGCAACCACATGTGTTCTCCATTCTGCACCTCTGTCATTTCGATGACAATGGTTTCGATTTGAGGCTCGTTACTGACCTCAATGTGGCTGCACGTTTTTCGAGATTCACTGGCCATTTCTTTCTCAGTATCTGAAAATAAAATAAAAAAATTATCTAATCCTTTCATTGCCAAGTTTTGACGATAAGAACAATATTTTTACTATTTTCTATTTTTCATTTTTTGCATTTTATTGAAAAAAGGGTATTTATCATCAGTTCATGATAACAAAAGTCTCAGAAAATCGTGACACTACAACTGGATATAATTTTACTTTTCATTCCAGCGGCACTACACGTTTTGTTCAAAATATCATTAACATGGGGAATAAGCTTTGCCTTGACAGGTTCTTCTATATACACTTCTCCACTCAGTAAAAGATTTCATAGCAATACATTTGCAATGTCACATGATTGGCTAAAGACAACATCACATTATTGACGGTATTTAGAAACCATTGCCAACATTATCATACAATTTTGCTGGACCGGGAAGTAAAATTTTACCTTTTTTAATGTTCTTCTGGTGAGTTACTGCTATCTGTTGTGAAATAACTAACTACAATAAGTTAAATCATGACAATAAACTAACCTATGGCATCTCCATCGTATGATTTATACAGTCCAAAAGCGGTAGTACCTAGTAGTATGCAGTAGCGTTTCTGTATTCTTGTCATGCTTTGTAACTGGTCTATACTGCCTCTTTCTTTTCATTAGCTACTTCCTTTTTAACCCTTTTCTTTATGTTTTCATACTTGACCCTTAAATTTTTACAGTTCTTTTGGTCCCACTTAGAGCTTCAAACAGTTCACCCACATTGTTCCATATTTTGCAGCCACGTTATAGCATTGGTTTTCTCATTTTCAGTAATATGACGCGTCTTCTTTATAATTTTAAGTTGAAGTTCTTCTTCCTTAGAAAAAACTTAGCCTGCTGTATCCTCTATTTATTATTTGCCATCGTTCAAACAGTGTATGAGACGAATTTCCTTCACAAAACATTAAAAACACTTAAAACAACCAATAAACGATATTATCAAAGTCTAACATATAGTCATGACTATACGTTAGATCCTAAAGAGGGCACGATTCATTGTCGGTTTATTTAGCAACTATTAAAGCCTCAACTCCAGTGGCAGACGCTGCAAGAGTGGCATCGCTGTTTGTAATACCAACATATACAGATTTTTGTTGTACAAAAGTGAATTAAATCATAAAATGGTTGCCCTTAATGAAATTGTTTCTGCCCTTTATGAATATGAAGGTAATGTGGGAGGAAATTTGCAACTACACAATGGATAAAGGAAAGCACATTCATTCACTCTCAGACACGCACAAAATGCTTGCGATGAATTACCCATGCGGCAACACTTGATAGCAGTTGTGAAACGAAGCATCGGCAGCATTTTGACGAGAACGCTGGTGTCTTCAAGCACAAATTAAAATAACACTAAGCACCAAACGAACTCATGTGCGGGGAGGCAGCAGCATACCATCCTAAAGTACCATTTGGTGTGAGACCATAGTGAATTACATAAAATTTACAAAAAGAAATTAATATAGAATGAGCATGTAAAGCACATGCGAGAGTTCATATAGAAGAAAGCTAGTATCAGTAAAAGCATGTCTGAAGGCTGAAGTAATGACTGTTACAAAAGCACGTTGTGCAAACGGTCATAGTTAGCACAATAACGGATACAGACACAATGTGAAAACGTTAGTTAAAAAAAATACAAAAAAACAAAAAAACAAAAAAAAAAAAACAGCAAGGAAATTCAAACATACTAAGTTTACACAAACGCTGAAGGCCATACAAATGTATTATAACTTGAGAAAACCGGACACAAAATCATCACCGGAATGATAATCCAATTATTAAATCTACACTGAATTACTCGAGTTCTGTAAGTTAAGGAACACTTCGCCTCGCATAGCGAAAGAATTACTCAAGAAAAACTGTCACTGATAAACCAAGACTGCCTGGTCATGAACAAAGTAGAGTTCTAACAGCATGCCATCCCCTCAGCATGTTTTGACGATATACTCACTTTGGTGGACACAGCAAGAGAGAATCCTCAGGTCACCACAAAACCCTTCCCCTCCACACACTGGATGTATGGCACGCTAAAAGCGGTGCAGAGCGCGTTCAGAACCTACTGTCTACCAACCTTCGCTACCTGAATAAGATAATACCTGTGGTGTCGCACAAGTACAAAGTGTGCGCCACCTACTTTCGCCACGCGCCGCCATGCACGCACGGCGCGGCGTTCTTACGACGTCAGCCACGAGCGCCCTCTGCTGCAACTCCGCTCGTGGCCACCACTGAACGACATCGTTCACTTGGGACTGAGATAGGAACCAGTTATCACTTCGGCATCAGATAGGCACCAGTGAAGACTTGGCTATCGGACAGGCATTAGGCAGGCCTCTAGCTCAACTATGTATAAGCATTCTGCAGTACTGAGCTACATAAAAGTTAAGTACTGTATAAATTCTGTCCAATATATATCTTGTTCTAATTTACTCTAGTGTTTCTAGTTTCTGCTGTCCCACTGGCTGCTCCCCTCCGTACCTGCACAAGCGTGCTACCTTTATTCCTGTGTCGGTCTTCCTACTCGGCCACCGACACCTACGACGGAAACGAGACACAAAAGCGGCGACGAGGCTGGGACACAAAAGTGGCGACGAGGCTGGGACACAAAAATACCCTTTAATAGAGCTCCAGAGAGCTCTCTTTTGTCCCCTCTTTCGACCATGATTATGTTGGTACAACACTAAGAACAGGCCACTTCCTCATTTTGCCAAGACGCTTGTCTCTGGCCACCCAGCAGACGGTAGTGTAGATGACATACGAAGCGTTTTTAACTAAAGCAAACGAAGCCTAAGACGCGACGCGGCGACTGTAAGCCATTGCGCGGCAGTCAGTCAATATTAAAAGCAATCTTCCACATTCATACGAACTCACGAGTTCAATCACACAGGTGGAAACATATATAAACATGGGGCACTGATAATTAATAAAGGAATAAAATAATTGACATACAAATAGACAATATCAATGGCGGAGAAACACTTTAGAGTAATGTATAACACAAAATGGAGGATGACCACACATTCAGTGGATGTGTTTCACATACAAGAACCATCTGTCAACCAAGAGTGGGAACAGCATTATTTATTTACTTCATCGTCTGTACGAAACACTAATCAAGTCACTCTGTGTGGATTTCCAAAAATATTAACATCTTGGCAAAGCGTTTTTACCTTTTTTTATGATTGCAAACATAATCATGAGAGGCCTCCGGATGGGAGGTAAAATTTTACCATTATGTACAGTTAAAGCAGACTGTAGTTATCTGAAAAACACTCATGACAAACAGCACATTTGTAACTGTCATACTATTAAAATACAAGCCAAAGTTGATCGAAACTGGTAACAGATTAATAAAAACACGAAACCAGACTCATTAGTGTGTGAGTCAAACTGAGCTGTAGATTTTCTAAGAACTCTCAAAAGAATGAGGATACGTATTATCAACAATAAACGACACTTTTCTAATGATCATACTACTGAAAGAAAATCTGAATTTGAATGAAATTGGAAACCGATTAATAATAATAACAAAACAGTGCAACTCATTGTTGTCACTGTCAAAGCTTACTCCAGCTGAAAACAACAGCCGGGTACAGTACACAAATTTCCCATATGTCAAAACTCTAAAGAGAGCGTATTTACGTCAGTTCATCCGTCTTTTTACGACTTTTTTCTGTAATAACTCACATGACTGCTCACACGTTGATAATACAGAAATATGGCGGCGAGACGTCACTGACACTAATGATACTGTATGTGGCATTACCAGTCTAGTAATGTATGTTTGTGGTTAGACTGTAATATTTTCACAGTGAAAACTGCAGGTGTCCCGGAATTCGAAGGCTGGTTGGTAATAGAGCACAACACTTAAGAATAAGAACACTTTTGTTGCTAACACACGTGTACACAGTACAGACGGACTCCTGCTCGGAGTGCTCCACTATTTATGCATACATAAGAAATATGTAGAACATTCTTTAAATAGAAAATACGAAGAAATAAATTTACCTGCCCATGGTGGGATTTGAACTGGGGACCGCAAGCACAGCGATGTCCAATGCTAACCGCTACACCACCCATGCTGTCAGAAGATGCGACAAATGCTTTACTGATTTGTTAACCATCAGTAAAACTTAACCGTTAGATAATAATAATAATTTCGTGCAAGTCTTTCAATTCGATGCCACTTCGGCGACTTGTGTGTCCTTAGCCTATCCCAGTTATCCAACTGGGAAGAGTGGACCTACAGCTTAGCATGGAATCTGAACCAAATTTCCGAACCACTTGTTTGAATTACGTCACCTCACATCGTTGAGAGGTGAAGGATCTGTTAAAACGCAGACTACAAAAATCCGCGATCCGACAGGGTTTCGAATGCTCAACCTTTCAGTTTCCAGCTGAGCGCTTTATCCCAAGACCACCGATCGCGACACGTCAGATCATAAGAAACAAAGCGAATTTACTAGAAGATTACTCTGACCATAAAGTTTACTCGTGGTTAACTCTTACTCTGACTTTACCGGTCACCGTAAGAACATGCCTGAAGGCAACACCACCTAGAAAACAAGGCCTGACAACTGGCCGTGCCTACGTCACACCAAGAGGAGCAGACGCAAGCTGACTGAC
Organism: Locusta migratoria; assembly: GCA_026315105.1. Taxonomy (NCBI): domain Eukaryota; kingdom Metazoa; phylum Arthropoda; class Insecta; order Orthoptera; family Acrididae; genus Locusta; species Locusta migratoria. The sequence continues at coordinate 892,987,614 of CM048745.1, forward strand.
CAGCCGCTACGAGGCGGTGGATGTGCCACAGCGGGCAGCCAGTCACAGCCAGTCAACTGGAAGCCGCCGCCTCTTGGTGTGATGTAGATACAGCTAGTTGTCAGGCCTTGTCTTCTAGGCGGTGTTGCTTAAGGCCATATTACACGATACACCTGAGGTGTACACCTATGCAGTATGGAACTACATACCTCCTCAAACACGAAGCACGGCAGATATTCCTTGGCACAGCAATAACGCGCACGGAATACGATGGAAATGAGCTTTTGTAACCATTCATTCAAACCGCACAAGAACCCAAGCGGAACTGATTTCTTGGAACGTCATTCAAACTATTCTTTGAGCTCAAGGTTCCTATTTAATGAATAGTTTTAATTTTTTTATTAAATAATTGTTTTTCTCTTGTATAGTTGTTCAAAATGTTCAAATGTTTGTAAAGCTATCGGACTCAACTGCTTGGTTATCAGTCTGTAGCTTACAAACTACTTAAACTAAGGTAAACTAACCTAAAGGGGGGGGGGACTCGAACCCCCGACGGCGAACGGCTGCACGCGCACCGCAAAATGGCGCCCCAGTGCGCACGGCTAATTCGCTGCAGCTCTTAGATCAGTGGTAGTGCACTTGCCCACGAAAGGCAAAGGTTATGACACCATAATTAAATTTTGGATTTATTTATTTTATTATGCTTCGATTTATTATTGGAAAAACTGTGTACAAGATATTGATGTATGCAATGAGTAACCTATCTTTGAAACTTATGTTCACTGAAAATGCCTTTTATATTGAAGAAGGTTAGAAAATGCGTTTTGTTAAGTACATAAGTAATATTGTTAATGCAATATGTTTGTGTTGATATTTGTGTATGCTGAAAAACTTGTTGAGGTTCTGACTGAGGGGTTTTGTAAATTGTACTGGAGTAGAAAAGACAGGGGGCATCCCCGCCGTAACGGATACTGACTGTGTGGAGTGAAAAGGTGGGAAAACGCGGGAAGTTGTTGGCTGGCGCAGTGGCTAGTGTGTGGCAAGGGATTACCGTTTGAGACGTGATAGCGTGCAGTTGCAGTGGTGGTAGGCACAGTGGAATGTACTGAGGTGCCTTTGTTTCTTCTTGGCTATGTACTGGAGGCCTTTACCTACAAGAAGATCGTAATATGGCCTCGGATGAAATATTGTTGCTGTTGTAAGTACTGGCATCAATTGGTGGCTTAATATTCCGAAGCTAAGAAGATTGGTTTTTGGACTCATACTTCAAGAGCCAGTAAAGAAACGTATTGCACCGCATGGAGCCACACTGCACCGCCAAACTTCCACAGTCAAGTAGGAAAGTTTTTTTATTATGTATAACAGTCCAAACCTCATTTTTGTTCAGAATTTTGAATAATTACTTCTTTTAACGAGAATTGACTTTGAACCCATTATTGTTTTATGTCGTTTATCCGAGTAGGGTCCTATCGTTTGGTACGGTGACTATTCCGAGAGACCCACTGAAATAACTATAAACAATTCTAATAACATTTGCTTTGCTTAAATACATAGTGGAGTTTGCATTGAAAGTGAACAGTAGAGTAAATCTTATCTCCACTCAGCAAATACAGTTTCAGTTAGTTCAATAATGAAGTTTTCTGAAGTGGTAAATTTAAATCTGATTATTAAAAATATATGTTGAGCAGTGATATAAACTTTGGTGTTACGTAAATTCGGTGCATAGTAATTTGTGCACAAACGAAAGTAGCATATCAGATTCAGGGACCACACTCTTGAATACTGTGTTGGTTTCCCAAATTATTGAACTGAAGACAATTAATTACTTAGAGGAAAGTTATTTATTATGCAACAATTTTACATTCAGTTGTTAATGAAAATATAAGCTTGCTAGTGTTATAAATAATTCTTGTTCAGTGTTTTACTAAGAGATTACTATTTTGAAGTGTTTACACTATGGTAACACAGAATAACATTTTTTCTTAAAGTGATTCGTGAATATTGTGAAGTAGGCCTGTACTGAAAGTTGGCTAGGTTAGTGTCTGAAGTTTAATAATTACCTACAGAATAGTAGATTTTTCCATTCAGTACAGTTTTGGTTCTAGCAAGGCGTTTAATTGATTTTTCCATTTCCGTATAATGCTTACTTACAAGTATATATTATGGTGAGGCTGTCTGCTACCTTAGAAAGCGACCACACTACATAAGTGTTTCATTTAAATTACGTTTGTTAATGTTCTCTAAATTTTTAGGAAATATTTTAGTTATTCAGTAATCATCGAGTCATTGAGATACTTGGTAATTGTTGTCCCTAAAGGACTGGCGACCGTAAATTGAATTTTTTTAGTGGTAATTTTGTTTGATAATATTGCTCTTTCTGACTCCTGGTAACTTTATCACTGTTTTGTTTCGCAATGCAACTGATGTTCACTGCACTGAATGTTATCACCGATGCCCTTGTTCGTTAGGATAACACACGGTTAAAGAAAAATCCTCTCAGAGGTGCACCTTGTTGTAGGTGTAAGCTTGTAGCAACTACTTAGTTTTGTTATCGACATCTCAATATATGTAGCAACTCTGCCATGTTATATTGGACATCAATACCTGAACTACAGATAGCTGCAAAGCTTATCAACCAACAAAGAGTGTTGCAAGGTCCCAGGTTTGAGTCCCAGTTCCAGCACACAATTTTAATCTGCCAGGAAGTTTCATATTAGCATGCACTCCGCTGCGGGGTGAAAGTTTCATTCGAGATCCGACTGGCCAATAACGTGTTTGAGTGGCGGAGCTGATAGTTTGAATTCGTTTATTAAGTAAGTTAAGCAGATTTCCATCAAACCGTTTTCTGACTGACTTCAAAGTGTTTAACAAAGTTGCTCCAAAAGACAAGCCTGCACATTTGCTAAGAGTTTTGTCTTCCAGGTCTTCCATTTTCCCGTTAGTGAGTCACCAATGAATAGTGAAGAGAAGAGTGTTGTATTAAATTTAGTGGATCTGCCGTTTTTGCACTAGGTCATTTGCAAGGTAATAAATCTTTTTATTGGTGTGATATCACTCTAGTAGTATTTTAGTGCAAAGGATTATGTATCTTAATAGATTTCGATAAATTTTGATTTGTGAATGTGACTAATTCTAGATGGGTAATACACTTTTGCTGGGTGAAAGTGACAATTTTTTCTCTACTGAGGAAGATATGGAGGAGAGGACAACAAGACAGTAAAAGGAAGATTATTTTGAAAGAGTGGTTTTTCGGTACATGGATGTAATATTTTTAGAACATTTCTGTGTATGACGTTACATGGCAGAGGATCTAGCAGACAAATTTTGGAGGTCCTAATTTTATAATTATAGGAGTGCCGAATACAAAAAGCTCTTGCTACTAAATCAAATTCTGATATTGTAGTGGTTTGCTGGCCACCAGACAGAGTCATTCAGAGATGTAGCAGATAGATTTGGTATAGCAATTAGCACCCTAAGACCCGTTCTTACAATATCCAGTAAAGTCAGAGTAAGAATTAATGACTAGTAAATTTTAGGTCAGAGTAAACTTCTAGAAAATTTGCTTTGGTTCTTACCTTCTAACTATGAAGTTTTACTTATAGTTAACAAAACACAATTTGAAACAGCTGGTGAACGTATTTCTGGCAAACGTAATATCGTTTGTCGTTCATTTTCAATATCTTCAAAGTTCTGCTGAAGGAAATACATCTTGTACACTGTTTCAACAATGGCTAAGAAAAGATTTTACTTACAATTACAGAGGAGAAGCTTCATGTCATTGTAAATAAGAAAACCGATTCTGTAACATGGGAACAGAAACGTAAAATATGTGACAAAATGGGTGAACTATTTGAAGCTCTGAGTGGGACCAAAAGACCTGTAAAAAATTTAAGGGACAATTATGAAAACATGAAGAAACAGATGGAAAAGGAACTAGCAGATGAAAAGAAAGAATTTTTCTCAATAGGAGGGGGTAGTAGCCCAGCCACAAAGCAAAACAAGAATGCACTTAATGAATACTAGCGCTTTTGTACTCGATAACCCATATGATGGAGTATCCATAGATTAGTTTATTGTCACAACTTTACTTATTGTAGTCAATTATTTCATATTATTGTTATCATATGTCAGTTTTCTTACCAGCTTGCTAATAGAAAAAATCATTTCTGGCGATTTCATATCAGATGTAGTTTTAGCTCTCTTTGCACTGTTCTATTCTAAGTCTCATGCCAGTAGTAACTGTTCATGACAACAGATGGCTAACTCACCTGCAGAATGAGGCAAAGGGTTAAATTTTAACACACTGCCCAGCAGTCTCATGTGATAATATTGGCAACAGATGCTGAATACCGTGATGTTGTCATTAACTAATATCGTGATAACACATATATTTTGTCAAGAAATTTTCATTTTATGAGGGCAATCAGTTTTACTGAGCAGACAAGGATCCATGCAACAACCAGTCAAAGCAAAGCTTATCTCCCATATTATTTATATTGCCAACATACACGCCAGTTGCAGTGGCACGATTCGCTGCGACTTTTGTCAGGATGAACTGATTATAAAAGCAGCCTGGAATACCTTTTTTCAGTAAAATACACCAAAACGCCATAATTCACCTTTCATAGTGAAAATATTGTTCTTATCCCCAAAACCTCGAAATGTGGTAATGGAAAGGTTCCCTAAATTTGTATTTTACTTTCTGAGATACTGAGAAAGAAATGGTTGGTGAGACTGCAAAAACGTGTAGGTCAGTTTGTGTCTCTAACCGAAACAATTGTCATAGAAATGACAGGAGCTGAATGGAGAACACATGTGGTCGTCCTCATCACCTGCACTTGTTGTAGGTAGGCCAACAAAAACGAAAATTGAAAATTTTAGTAAGGATGCTTCGCACAATACTGAGGAAGAAAACACACTAAAGAGAGACATTGGTCAGAAAGGGAAAGACATGAGTGGGAAAGAGAAATTCATGAGTGGGGCGACAACAACATTAAATGAAAATGGGATTATTGAACATGAAAATAAATTTGAAAAAAAAGGGCAATGATTAAATGAATAATAATTTTTATTTTATAACAACTTATTGCTGTATTTAATTGTTTTAATAAAATATATACAAGTAAAATTAATTTTATTAAAACAATTAAATACAGCAATAAGTTGTTATAAAATAAAAATATATACAAGTAAAACCGCCCTCATGAACCACAGACATTGCCGAGGTGGGGTGGCTTGCGTGCCTCAACGATGCAGATAGCCGTACCGTAGGTGCAACCACAGCGGAGGGGTATCTGTGGAGAGGCCAGACAAACGTGTGATTCCTGAAGAGGGGCAGCAGCCTTTTCAGTAGTTACAGGGGCAACAGTCTGGATGATTGACTGAGCTGGCCTTGTAACATCAGCTAATGTGGCTTTGCCACACAGTTACTGCGAACGGCTGAAAGCAAGGGGAAACTACAGCCGTTACTTTTTCCCGAGGACATGCAGCTCTACTGTATGAACATATGATGATGGCATCCTCTCGGGTAAAATATTCCGGAGGTAAAATAGTCCCCCATTCGGATCTCCGGGCGGGGACTACCCAGGAGGATGTGATCATCAGGAAAGACAATACTGGCATTCTACGGGTCGGAGCGTGGAATGTTAGGTCCCTTAATCGAGTAGGAAAATTAGAAAATTTGAAAAGGGAAATGGATAGGTTGAAATTAGATATAGTGGGGATTAGTGAAGTTCGGTGGCAGGATGAACAGGATTTCTGGTCAGGTGAGTACAGGATTATAAATACAAAATCAGTTGGGGGTATCACAGGAGTAGGACTGATAATGAATAAGAAAATAGGAATGCGGGTAAACTACTATGAGCAGCACAGTGATCGCATTATCATTGTCAAGATAGATACAAAGCCAACACCGACAACAGTAGTACAGGTTTATATGCCAACTAGCTCTGCCGATGATGAGGAGATCGAAGAAATATATGAGGAGCTAAAGGAAATTATTCAGACAATTAAGGGAGAGGAAAACTTAATTGTGATGGGAGACTGGAATTCGGTAGTAGGAAAAGGAAGAGAAGGAAGAATAGTAGGTGAATATGGACTGGGCAGGAGGAATGAAAGAGGAAGTCGCCTGGTAGAATTTTGCACGGAACATGATTTAATCGTAACAAACACGTGGTTTAAGAATCACAAAAGAAGGTTGTATACGTGGAAGAGACCAGGAGACACCGGAAGGTATCAGATAGATTTTATAATGGTACGACATAGGTACCGGAACCAGGTTATAAACTGCAGGACTTACCCAGGGGCAGATATAGACTCTGACCATAACTTGTTAGTCATGAACTGTAGGCTGAAGCTGAAAAAACTGCAGAAAGGTAGGAAAATAAGGAGATGGGACTTAGATAAATTGAAGGAAAGTGAAGTTCTGGAGAATTTCAGAGGGAGATTTAGGCAACAATTGACAGAAACAGGGGGAAATAAAACAGTAGAAGAGGAATGGGTAGCATTGAGAGATGAAATAATGAAGGCAGCGGAGGACGAAATAGGTAGAAAGGCAAGACCTACAAAAAATCCATGGATATCACAGGAAATACTACAGTTAATTGATGAAAGGAGAAAATATAAGAATGCAGTAAATGAAACAGGCAAAATGGAGTACAGACGACTAAAAAATGAGATTGACAGGAAGTGCAAAACGGCTAAGCAGGAGTGGCTAGAAGCCAAATGTAAATCTGTAGAAGAATGTATAGCAAGGGGAAAAGTAGATACCGCCTACAGGAAAATAAAAGAAACATTTGGAGATAAGAAAAACAGCTCTACGAATATCAAGAACTCAGATGGGAAACCAGTTCTCAGCAAAGAAGGGAAAGCTGAAAGGTGGAAAGAGTACATAGAGCAGCTCTACAAAGGAAATGAACTTAGAGACGATGTTGTAGGTACGGAAGAGGAAGTCGATCAAGATGAAATAGGAGATACTATACTGAGAGATGAATTTGACAGAGCCTTGAAAGACCTAGGTCGGAACAAGGCCCCAGGAGTAGATGACATACCCTCAGAGCTACTAAAGTGTCTGGGAGAGCCAGCCATGACAAGACTATTTGAACTGGTGTGTAGGATGTATGAGACCGGCGAAATGCCCTCAGACTTTAAGAAAAATGTAATAATCCCCATTCCAAAGAAATCAGGCACAGACAGGTGTGAAAATTACAGAACCATCAGTTTGATAAGTCATGGTTGCAAAATTTTAACACGAATTATCTACAGGAGAATGGAAAAGCTGGTAGAAGCTGATCTCGGGGAAGATCAGTTTGGATTCAGGAGGAACATAGGAACCCGGGAGGCAATACTCACTTTACGTCTTATCTTAGAAGATAGATTAAGAAAAGGCAAACCTACATTTTTAGCTTTTGTAGATTTGGAGAAAGCATTTGACAATGTTGACTGGAATACACTCTTTCAAATTCTGAAGTCAGCAGGGATAAAATACAGGGAAAGGAGAGTTATTTACAACTTGTACAAAAGCCAGACCGCAGTTATTAGAATCGAAGGACATGAAAGGGAAGCATCAGTTGGGAAGGGAGTAAGACAGGGTTGTAGCCTTTCTCCAATGTTATTCAATTTGTACATCGAGCAGGCGGTGAAGGAAAGCAAGGAAAAATTTGGAATAGGGATTAAAGTTCAGGGGGAAGAAATAAAAACATTGCGTTTTGCTGATGACATTGTAATTCTGTCAGAGACAGCACAGGACCTGGAAGAGCAGTTGAATGGAATGGACAGCGTGTTGAAGAGAGCATATAAAATGAACATTAACAAGAGCAAAACAAAAATAATGGAATGCGGTCTTAGAAAATCAGGCGATGCTGAAGGAATTAGATTAGGTAACGAAACAATGAAGGTGGTAGATGAGTTTTGTTACTTGGGTAGTAAAATAACATGCAATGGTCGCAGTACAGAGGATATAAAATGCAGAATGGCAATGGGAAGAAAAGCATTTTTGAAAAAGAGAAATTTGCTAACATCGAATATTAATTTAAGGGTAAGGAAGTCTTTTCTGAAGGCATTTGTGTGGAGTGTTGCCTTGTACGGGAGTGAAACATGGACGATAAGCAGTGCGGACAGGAAGAGAATAGAGGCTTTTGAAATGTGGTGCTACAGAAGAATGCTGAAGATTAGGTGGGTAGATCGCATAACTAATGAAGAGGTACGGAACAGAATTGGTGAGAAAAGGAATTTTTGGCATACCCTGACTAAAAGAAGGGATCGCTTGGTAGGACACATTCTTAGACATCGGGGAATCGTAAATTTAGCATTGGAGGGAAGTGTGTGGGGTAAAAACCGCAGAGGGAGACCAAGAGACGCGTATAGTAAGCAGATTCAAGTGGATGTGGGTTGCCGTTCTTATGAGGAGATGAAAAGGCTTGCTCAGGATAGAGTAGGGTGGAGAGCTGCATCAAACCAGTCTCCGGACTGAAGACCATAACAACAACAACAAGTAAAAATATCAAACACTCAATTCTGCTATAGCAATATAAGTGTTCACAGTTTTGGAAAGCAGTGACTGTGCTAACAATATGAAATCACCAAGGTGAGAAGTAGTTGATTCATAGGAGACACAGCATGAATTCTGAATTGGAAATACAATGCATTGTCTTTACTTTTATCAAGTATTCTTTAATATTTCAAGGAATAATTTAGAAGAACTGTAACGAATAATTATCATGAAACAAGAATTTTCCTTTGTGTTTTATGTCGAATTTGACCACATATAAAACCATGGAGTAGATAAACTGTAGACTTTGTCAGGTGCAATACCTTGAAAAATTCTTGATTTTCTATCGTTTCAGAATAGTTTGTTCTTCTTATCATTAATTTATATCTCCCTCTGTGTATCGTAATTTTACCATCAACACTAATTTCAGATCACTTTCAAAGAACTGAATGTAATTCCTTTTTCACATATGTCACATTAACTTTAAAATACACCTCCATTCAGACAATACAGGAAGATAATGCTTCAGTAAATATAACTAAATATAACTGCCTGTTAACGAGTAGATTATGGGCAGATGCCTCAACAGGACATTGTAAAATCAAACCGTCGGCAATGTTCCCATATTTTTTTTATTTTTTTATTTTATTTTATTTTATTTTATTTTTATTTTTATTTTTTTTTTTTTTTTTTTTTTTTTTGCCGAATAGAGCAAAGGTACCAACTATCGCTATGAGTGGCCAAACTGCAAAACCTGATGAAATAAGCGTTCGAGTTGGCTTTGGAGTTGCAAGCTGCAGAAAGGCCTTCCAATCCCTCAGAAAATATCAGCGTTTGGGCCACTTGAACGAACATATTGTCAAGAAGTTTGCTATACTGTCCTCTCAGTACTTGTAAATGACCACAACAACAACACTACAAATTTCACTGTAAGGAAGGTAATAAATACATCTAAGGGTTTATGCATAAAATATGAAATTGAGAGCTCGGAATATAAAATAATAACTATATGGAATATAATAAAGAGAGAAACTGGCAGCAAAAGAGTGAACATGACTCACATAGAAGTTAGAACAGGGGACAGTATCATAAAGAAACCTGAAATGGTTGCAGAAAAATTCTTAAATACTTTTGAGAATAGCAGAGAAGATATGCTGTAAAGGATCTATTGATGAAGCAATGACCTGTCTACACAAAGATGATTACAACAAAATCTCAAAGATACCTTTCCCTCCAGTTACAGTAAGCAAAGTTGTAAGAGCTATTAGACAATAGTTCTAGTAAACAACTGAAACAGTGGTATAAACATGGAAGTCCAGTCAAATGTAACATTCACAATGCATCTCTGCAAGAAGGCATTGTCCCTGATAGACTAAAATTGGCATTAGTGATACCTTAAAAATGGACCACTGTACGAAATAAAAGCTTAATTCTGGTAGGAGGTACCCAGACAAGAGTTTATTGTTATAAAAAAAAGCTTAATTTTAGCAGTAAAATTAGTAAAAGGTCCGTGTGAACTACCGGCTACTCTCTGCTGCTAAACCTTTTTGCCTGGCCCAAATTGAGAACTTGGTTCAAATTACTCTAATAACAGGAAGTTAACGATACAGTGGCCAATATACATAACAACTCACACGAAATTACACACAGGCATTAATAAACAAACCACCACAATTAAAGTTATTTCATAAAGGTGGCTAAAGAAAAACATTTATGGCACAACAGAACTTAAACATAAAAAAATTGCATCTGAGCTTGTTCCCAGCACTGGTAAAAAATGTTCAAATGTTTGTATAGTCTATGGGACTTAACTATGGGGTCATCAGTCCCTAAACACAATCTGGTTTTCTTCCTGTCCACACCTCATATGGCGTTTTACTTTTGATAGCCGTGGTAGGTGAACGATTTATTAGATACACTGCTGTTGATACAGCCTCTGCCCACAATTTTTTTGGTAAGCCAGCATCACTTAGCATACTCCTCGCTTTTTCCACTATTGTTCTGTTTGCTCATTCTGCAACACCATTTTGTGCAGGGCTATATCGTATAGTGGTCTGATGTCTTATACCAACTTGCTTTAAACGTCCTTCAAATCTATGAGTTATGTATTCTTTCCCATTATCAGACCTGACAATCTTTATTTTCTTTCCAGTTTGTCTTTCCACCAGAATACAGAATTCTTCAAAAATATCACATACTTGTTCCTTAGAATTCATAAAATAAACATGAATATACCTAGAATAATCATCAATAAAAATAATAAAATAATTATTTCCCCCAATAGATTCTCCATGCGATCACACACATCTGTATGAACTATTTGCAGTAATTCTTGAGTTTTACTGTGACTGGGTTTAAATGGGATTCTTGCCTGTTTTCCCACTATACATATTTCACTAGGATCGTTACACATACCATAGTCTTCTAAACCTGTTGCCATATCCTTTAATAATGACATACCTTTTCTATTTAAATAGCCAAGTCTCCTATGCCACAGAACACTTTTGGCACTGCACACTGAATGACTTTCATTACTACTAACAATCTTAATAGTGTCTAACTTAAAAATTCCTTTTTCATTACTTGCAGTTGCTACAATTTTACCACAACTCTCAATTATTCGATCTCCATTTATATTAAAAATTACCTTGTTACCTTTCTTTACTATCTCACTAACAGATAACAAATTAGTGGTAACATCTTTGACATAATGCACGCCTTGAGCAGTAATATTTTGTGGTTTTTTTAATTTATCACTATACTAAGATCAACTTTTCCAACATGTTCACACTGCTATTTTGACCCATCAGCTGTAGATATACCCATATTAGTTGTATCCTTGACATCATACAATACAGATTTATTTTAATTATGTGCATGATGCCCCTGAATCCAATATCCATTCTGTTTCTTCATTATCCCTTTTTTTTTTAAAAAAAGAATAATACATTGAAAGAACCATACCTTGGTTTGAAGACTTTTTTTCGTGGTTATTGGAAACATACCTTTTACCACTAGTACTTATCCTTTCCTTGCACTGTGGAGCAAAATGATTCTTCTTCTGGCATCTATAGCACTTGATTTGTGTCTTCTTTTTATTTTTAGAGTACAATGCTGATGCTGTTTCATCTTCAGTTTCACCTCTCACATATTGTAGTATTTTTACCTTGCAACTGTCATCTGTTATGGGAACACCAGAACTCTCTAACCCCATTATCATGGGCGTATATTTTTCTGGTAATCCAGCGACTAATAAAGTACCAACGCACTCGTCAGCAATCTGAAAACCTATATTTCTCAGTCTATTAAATGTAGATATTATTTTATTAACGTAGTCTTCCACATTTTTGCACTGATTCATTTGAGTGGTAATTAATTCACAGAGCAATCCGACTCTTCTAGCCAATCCACCGTCTTCAAAATTTTCTTAACTTGTTCCAGACTTCTTGTGCATTTGCAGTATTTTCAATGTGCACGTAATTTACCCAATCGACCAACAAAATTAATTTTTATTTGGCTTTGCTATCTTTGTTTGCAAAATGCGAATCGGTAGACTTTAATGTACCATCTAATACGCCCCATAAATCATCTAATCGCAAATATGCTTCCACCGCAAATTTCCAGGTCCCGTAATTTTCATGACCTACGAGCCTTTCAATTTGAGGTATTTGTGCAGTACGCATTTTTTTAACGTTCGCGATCTATGTTGTTGAACAATTTAGCTTCACGCCTTCTTGTAATTTTTCGTATAACTGTTTCGTACTGGGCCCATAACCTGTTGAAAAACGAGCGCAGCAAAAATAAATCTTTCACCATAAATTCTGGTTTTTTATCGTATATATTTTTGCCACTGCAATACATTTACAACACATTCACAAGATGTGACTAAACACATGGAATAATAAATTAACAATGAATATGTACAGCATCATCATCATCAAAGAATACTTAATTAAGCACCGCAAAAATATTGATCACATTTCCAACACCCAGCATTGAATTTAACATAAATTACACAGAACTTAACGCTACTGGGGGGAGGATATACAAACAACACTCACTGGCTCACACACACGCAATGCAACAGCGAAACTCAGCAAAATCAACGGGCTGAAATGAGGTAGAAGCAGGCGCCGCTATTGTAGGCGAAATTCAGCAAACACTGAGGTACCGCACAACACAATATACAATAAAACTGCGAAGATGGCTCTGGTCTGTTGTGCCTGATTTGAGATGGTGCGTGAGTGTAGCAAAGTTGTATCTAGATTAGTCCGCAAGCAAACACGCTAACGGCGACACATGACTATGTTACATGATCGCACTCCACTGAAGGTGAAGTGGTAAAATACTGATTCATTACACAAAATCACGGTGGACTCTTAAGCTGCAATCTGAGAGTAAATTATCTAGGCACTGGTTTTATGAGAAGTGGTGTGAATTCAGGTGACTAACCACAAACCCCTGAAGTCGGAGTTCGGACGCACTCAGCTCCGAAAACCGATAAAAATGTATAAATTCAATTTCCGAAAAATAAAGAAATTTAACTACGGCATGCAACCTCTAAAAATGCGTAGAATTTCCTAAGGAAGCTACTGCAATGCAGCAACAAGCGATTGGGAGCGTTCACAGAGACAGAAGAAGTCGTCTCAAAACCTGGAGAAGTGAAATAATTACAAAGGCGGAAAAATAAAAATATAAATTACTGCATGTAACCCATAGAAATGTTTAGAATTAAATAGGGAAACGAATGAAATGTAGCTACATGTGATAGGGAGCGATTACAGAGATGGATGTAGTCCAGTCCCAAAAAACCAGAAAAGTGAAATAATTACAAAGATGGAAAAGTGAGAATAAAAACTAGGACCTGTAACCCTTAGAAGTACATAGAATTTCATAAGCAAGCTATTGAAGGAGGTTATACAAGGCTGGGAGAGAATTACTGACAAAGACTGAGCTCATACTACAAGTTCAGAGAAGAAACAGCAAAATTAAAATAGGCGGGGAGAGAAGATGGGGAATGTTAGTGGAAATTAGAAGGATACACGCATAGTCACTTGCCTAATGGGCATGGAAGAACAATAGTGGAGGCTGAAGGATTTGCTCTACAAACTAACCACATTGAACACATATCACTCACGGAAGGAAACGATAAGAAAGATTTTGCGTGCACTGTACAAAAATGTACAAATCGTATATTAGAAAAGCTAGAAAGAATTTACACGGAGTTCATACACCGCCACATAATCACGAAAGGTTTGAATATACCAGGCCGTTATCGAACTACAACTAGTAACACATACACCGCATTTATCTGTTGGAAGTCACTGGATTGAAAAACTAGAACACATTTCCACGAACGATCTAAAAAATATTCCGAAAAATGAATCTAAGTTCAAGAGTCTAAGTTAAACATGCTAGACAACGAATCGCTATCATCTCCACAGACACAAGAGCAGAACCAACATTACATCACCATGATCCCAGCAGAAAGTGAAGACCGAGCGGCCAGCAGGTGTGAAGCTTACTGGAAACTGGAAAACCCAAGAAAATAGCGGTGGTGGGGAGAGAAGATCGCAAGACTAGCCCTGGAGAGGGCTCATCGACTGGCTTGTAACAAAAGGGTGTAGAAACCTATTTGGTCACATCAGCAGCAGGGGTTGGAGAAACATGCAAAGCGAGCTACTACTACCCACATTCAGATAGCCATTAGATTCTCACACACCCATTTAGAAGTAAAACAAGTACACATTCGCACAGGGACAGTGGCGTAGCGGAGAAGCCGTACTTATTGCCACATTCATAAATACAATAATAAATTATTAAAATAACATAATCCTAGCAATATCAACTAACATTTCAGAAACTAATATTTTAAAATATGAAATTAAAATACTATTCCTCTTGCTTCGAAAAGAGTGGAGTCCTAGTTTTAACAAAATGCTAATCTAGCAACAACAAATAAATTACAATTTTGTAACAAATATATGGAAGACGACAGACGGTCGTCTTTCGACCTATGTTCAAAAAAAAATAATTTAAAGAATGTTACAAATTATCGTCCAATCTCCAATTAAATAGCTTCTCAAAAATACTCGAAAAACTCGTCCACAGGAGGATAGTGAATTTCGTGTTGGTCTTCGCACTGAAGAGGCAATATTCTCTTTTAGCAATCATGTTTTGGAAACCATTAACAAAAAGATGTCTCCACTAGGTTTTTTGTGATCTTTCAAAAGCCTTGATTATGTAAAACACAAAATTCTTTAAAAAAAGGCAAAATATTATGGTTTAGGTGGTACTGATCTTGTAGCTAGAATCATATCTGACAGACCGAAAGCAGATTGTAATGCCAAATGGCTCACCCCAAGACCCCACCTCATCTGTGTGGGATATAATAAGTTGTGGTATATCACAACGATCTGTTTTGGGCCCATTGCTATTCATCATCTTCATTAATTATCTTCCTCTGTGTTCTGATGCAAACAGTAAATTTACCTTGTTCACAGACAATATTACAATTCTGATTGATGATTTGACAGATCACAGTCTTGAACAGACTAAAAATAAAGTTTTTACTGATAGATTAGTTCACAGCGAATGGTCTCTCACTCCATGCAGATAAAACCTATTATATGGGTTCTTGACCGCAAAACAATTTTGAAGAAATAAACATAAAATACAGAGGTCAACCAATACAGAAAATTGAATATACAAAATTCCTTAGCGCTTCTATAGACAGCAAGTGTAAATGGTGATATCATATTCATCATCTTGTTAAACAACTTAGCAACATTAGCATTGTGAGTTATTTCTTCAGTGGCTGAAGTGGATACCATGAAGGTTTCATACTTTGGCTATTTTCATTCATTGGTGTCTTATGTGATTATATTCTGGGGGAACCAATCTCTGGAGAAAAAAAAGAAAAAAAAACTTTTTACTGTTGAAAAACTCTATCAAAATCATGTGGTGAGTCCATCATAGAGACTCTTGCAGACACTTGTTTAGAAAGACAGAGGTGCTAACCACTGCCTCACAGTACATTTTTTCCTTGTTGATTTTTGTGTTTAATACTTTTTCTATCTACGAAGAAAACAGCAAATTTTATTACTACATTACGAGAAACAGAAACAATCTATGTATTGAATTGAAATGTCGCACTCTGGTACGAAAAGGATTTTTTTATTCCAGCATTCAGCTATATAATGTTGTCCCACAACATATCAAACATCTTCATACAGAACTGCCATAATTTAAACAAACTCTGAAAGATTACCTGATAGAGAAATCTTTTCATACTGTTGATGGACATTTGGAGGAAATTGTATACCATCACTAAACTTATGGGGTCCTTAGAATTGGTTTCATTAAGGTTATTTGAGCATTACCACATAATCTGTAGAAATAGATTTGCTATGTACCTGTATTAGTTCTTGGAATATCTGAGTTAACATCCCACTATGATTTAGTACTTGTACTTGAAATTGACTTTCGCCTAATTGGAAGATATGTTGTCTAAAGATTAATATGTTATTGAAATCTAAACTTGTATTTTTTAAGTATGTAAAATTTGATGTTGAATTGATTGTATATTTATCGTAAGTTATCACTGAAATCTGTACAATTTGACATGCTTGTGATTAACTCACTAACTGGATCCATGGAACATAAAAAAATAAACTTCCCATATAAAAACCACAGCAAAATGGAATCCAGGAAGAAAGAATAATCGAATTGTACAATGAAAATATTAAAATTTCAGAGTCTAGATATCTATGGGATGTCCTGTATTGCCCTGAAGAAAATTATTGGTGTAATAACACAACCATTAGCAATAGCCATTAACAACCGCCAGTTTTGCGAGACTTCTTGAAAATTTCACAGACAGTGCCAATTTACAAGAAAGGAAAGCCAGTTAATATGTCAGGCGTTAGGCCAATCTCAATCATCCCTATAATAGCAATAGTGAGTGATTGTAACTGCCATGAAAATCCTACTTTGAAGAAAATATCTTTCATGATGCACAGCAATGCTTCCAGAGCTGTCATTTGAGGACAGAGAGTCTGTGGCACTCACACTGTGTGATCTAAGTAAAGCATTTGACTGTATCCCCCACAAAAGTTTACTCAAGAAATTAAAACACCATGGTGTGGGAGGTAAAGTGCTAGATATTCTTCAGTGTTACCTGGAAGACAGAAGGCAAATTGTTTCACTACAATGATTAACATCCAAAGAACAATAGCTGGAAAACTGCCCCAGTCCTCTTTTTCATTCTTGTAAATGATTTTAGTCTAGTCGATCTCACATGATAGTTTGCTGATGACACCTCTCTCTTATTGCCAAGGGGGAAAGTTCTGCCCAAACTGACCTGAAGTCTGGTGTACTATTCAAAATGCAAAAGAATGGATCATCTCTTCAATGTGATTTGCAGAGTATTTATGTAGATGAAAATGAAAATAAATTAAGAAAAAACTCAGCACATGGTATGCAGCCTCAGCAAAAACACATACTCAAACAATATAGAAACAGTGAAACTTTTGGACTTAACAACTGACCACAAATTTTTATCAAATGGACACACTGAGCAAGTATGAAAGAGCACTGGGGAGACATAGGCAAAGTGTGACAAATGGAAGTTTGAGTCTGGCTGCGTAGCATGTTCGGGGGGGGGGGGGGGGGGCAAGTAGTGAAGGCAACTCATCTCAATAAATAGGAGACCTGTGTTTGACTCCCAGTCTGTCACAAATTTCATTTGTCAAAAAATAACAGAACATCTTGAGCAATCCCGCTATCGTTGGCTGAATTCACTGACGGTAAATAAATTATTGATTATTTGATATCATATCTATGGATGTGTTAAGATCATAACAGAACAGATGTTGTAGTGTAACAAATACACTATATGCTTCCTCCATTGAGACAAGATAACTAAATGTAGGTTTGAGTGGGTTTAGAGAACTTGTAGGACATGCACTGTCTGAGGTATCTCTTATTTTGCAGGGGCTTTCCTAGACAGGAGCAAGTTACCTGTCACAGAGGTTACTTGCAGGATGATCAAGAGGAGCATGAGCTTCCGTGAACATTCAGCAGAGAGAAGGAACCTGATTTTATTATTTAATATTTGAATCTCGAAAAATACCCCAACCTGTGTCTTTTAAATACCAACCAACTATGCAAATATAATTTTTTATAATTCGGGGTTCAAAATTGGCTTATTAGCAACGTATTTCAAAAACATGTTTTCATCCCCTATTTCACCCCCTAAATTATTAATTTTCTGAAAATATCGAAAGCGAGTCTGTTAAATTCAGACCAAGAAAGCATATCAATTTATGTGGTTGTAGCTTCAAAATTGGCTTAATAGCAAAAGATTTTCGAAAAACATTCCCTCTCCACTTTAACCCCATTGATGGATGAAATTCCAAAAATAATTAAACACATATTTTTTAAATTCGAACTAACAATACAAATACCAATTTTTGCAGTTATAGCTTCAAAATTGTCTTAACAACAATATATTTTCCAAACCAATTTATGATCACTTATTATACCCGCTTATTTGTTAAATTTCCACAAATACCGAAACTCATGTCTTTTTCATCCAGATCAAGAGTCCATATTCTAAGTTTCATAGTTATAGTTTGAAATTTGAGTTAAAAGCAACACTTTTTTAAAATCTATTTTTACATCCCGTATTTCACCCCGTTATTGGTCGAATTTCCAATAATACCGAAACACGTGTCTTTTAAATTCGAGACCTGAATCCAAATCCGAAAATTTGTAGTTCTAACTCCAAAATTGACTAAATAGCAACAGATTATAGAAAATCATCCCCTCTCCAATTTAAACCTCTTTATGGCTGAATTTCCAAAAGTACCAAAACACATATTTTTAAAATTCTAACCAACAATACAAATATCAGTTTTTGCAGCTCTAGGTTCAAAATTGTCTGAATAGCAACATGTTTGCAAAAAGAATTTTTCATCGTCTATTTTACCCTCTTACTTGTTGAATTTCCAAAAATACCGAAACTCGTGTTTTTTAATCCTAACCAAGATTCCATATCCGAAGTTTCGTAGTTGTAGCTTAAAATTTGAGTTAACAGCAACATATTTTGGAAAATCAATTTTTGCGCCCCCTATGCCCCCCCTTATTGGTTGAATTTCAGACAATGCCGAAACAAGTGTTTCTAAAATCCGAACCCCAAATTAAAATCCGAAATTTTGTCATTCTAGCTTCAAAATTGCATAAACAGCAACGTATTTTCAAAGAACGTTTCTTCCCATATTTCACCCCCTTACGGTCGGAATATCGAAATATCGCTTCTTCAATGACTCCTACAGAGAAACATCAACACCCTCTACAAATTTCAATTTTCTATCTTCAGTAGTTTGGGCTGGGCGATGATGAGTCAGTCAATCAGTCAGTCGGGACATTGCCTTTTATATACATTGACTAGCTTAACGCCCTCTTACTTCACATGCGTAGGCTGGTTGGTCTGCACCAGTTGGTTCTCCCTCTTAATATAAATTTTCATAGATATAGCTTAAGTACTATCATAATGAAGTGTCGTGATTCTACTTGTAGCCGTGGCAGAACGGCTGTGTGTATTGATGCGCCATGCTGCGGTGCGCACTGCTGTTCGCCATCGGGGGTTCGATTCGCTCCTCGAGCATAGGTGTTTGTGTTGTCCTTAGCATAAGTTAGTTTAATTAGTTTGTAAGCCTTAGGGACTGATGACCCCATAGTTAGGTCTCTTAAGATTTACAAACATTTGAACATTTGATTTTACTACTTAATATTTAAATCTCGAAAAATACCCCAACCTGTGTCTTTTCAATACCAACCAAGTATGCAAATATCATTTTTTGTAATTCTGGGTTCAAAAT
Organism: Locusta migratoria; assembly: GCA_026315105.1. NCBI lineage: Eukaryota > Metazoa > Arthropoda > Insecta > Orthoptera > Acrididae > Locusta > Locusta migratoria. The sequence goes on from CM048745.1 coordinate 893,006,964, forward strand.
GGCTTAGCAGCAACGTATTTCCAAAAAAAAATGTTTCACCCCCTATTTTACCCCCTAAGTGATTAATCTTCTGAAAATACCGAAAGTGTGTCTTTTTAATTCTGGCCAAAAAAAAAACCTATTTCTACATCTACACACACACTCCGCAATCCACCGTAAGGTCTGTGGTGGAGGGTACACTGTACCACTACTAGGCATTTCCTTTCCTATTCCACTCCCAAATAGAATGAGGAAAAAAAGAATGCCCATATGGAGGGTACACTGTACCACTACTAGGCATTTCCTTTCCTATTCCACTCCCAAATAGAATGAGGAAAAAAAGAATGCCTATATGCCTCCGTACGAGCCCTAATTTATCTTATTTTCTCTTTGTGATCACTATGCTAAATGTAAGTAGGCGGCAGCAACAAGATCGTGCTACACTCAGCTTCAAATTCCGGCCCTCTAAATTTCCTCAACAGAAATTCACGAAAAGAATGTCGTCTTTCCTCCAACGATCCCCAATTAAGTTCCCGGAGCATTTCCATGACACTCGCGCGTTGGTCGAACCTACCAGTAACAAACCTAGCTGCTTGCCTCTGAACTGCTTCTATGTCTTCCTGCAGGTCCCAAACACTTGAGCAATACTCAAGACGTGGTCGTACAAGCGTTTTACACGCGATTTCCTTTACAGATGAAGTACATGTTCCCAAAATTCTCCCAATAAACCGAAGTCGGCTGTCCACCTTACTCACAACTGTCCTTACATGTCCCTTCCATTTCATATTGCTCTGCAATGTTATGCCTAGATATTTGAACGATGTGACAACATCAAGAAGCTCACTACTAATGGTGAATTCGAATGCTGTATTTATGTGGTTGTAGCTTAAAAATTGACTTAATAGCAAAAGATTTTCGAAAACATCCCATCTCCAATTTAACCCCCTTGATGGGTGAATTTCCAAAAATACTGAAGCACGTATTTTTAAATTCTAACGAACAATACAAATACCAATATTTGCAGGTCTATCTTCAACAATGTCTTGACAACAAAGTTTGTTTTTAAAAAAAGGGTTTTTTATCCCCTATTTTACCACCTTTGTTGCTGAATTTCCAAAAATACCGAAACTTGTCTCGTTTTAATCCCATTCAAGAGTCCAAGTTTCACAGTTAACAGCAACATTCTATTTTTGCATCCCGTATTTCACCTCCTTATTAGTCGAATTTCCTAAAATCCCGATACACATGTCTTTTAAATTCGAACCTCGAATCCAAATCCGAAAATTTGTAGTTCTAACTCCAAAATTTCCTAAATAGCAACAGATTTTAGAAGATCATCCCCTCTCAAATTTAACCCTCTTTATGGTTGAATTTCCAAAAATACCAAAACACGTATTTTTTAAATTCTAACCAACAATACAAATATCAATTTTTGCAGCTCTAGGTTCAAAATTGTCTGAATAGCAACATGTTTTCAACAAGAATTTTTCATCCCCTATTTTACCCTCTTACATATTGAATTTCCAAAAATACTGAAACTCATGTTTTTTTTAAATCCTGACTAAGATTCCATATCCCAAGTTTCGTAGTTGTAGCTTAAAATTTGAGTTAAGTGCAACATATTTTTGAAAATCAATATTTTGCGTCCCCTATTTCCCCCCCCCCCTTATTGGTTGAATTTCAAACAATGCCGAAACAAGTGTTTTTTAAATTCGAACCTTGAATTAACATCCGAAATTTTGTAGTTCTAGCTTCAAAATTGCATAAATAGCAACGTTTTTTCAAAAAACTTTCGTCCCCTATTTCACCCCCTTATGGACGGAATATCGAAAAATCGCATCTTAAATGACGCCTACAGAATAAGATCAACACCCTTGACAAATTTCAAGTTTCTATCTTCTGTGGTTTGGGCTGGGCGATGATGAGTCAGTCAGTCGGTCAATTGGGACATGGCCTTTTATATATAGAGATTATGTGATTATTCTTTGTTAATCTGCTCTAGAGTTTGGATGTGTTGTATGTGACCCTCCTTATGTAAAAGAGTAATAAGGAGTATTACAAGACAAAAGTTGTAATGGGGTTACAATAAAGCCCCATTTATGATAAAATTTAAACATGAGCTATTTGTCATTTAGGGTGATAATAAGTTTTTTTGAGCTAGTGTGCATCTTTCATTATCTTCGGATTTCTTTGAATACCGGAGATGAAGTCTACGTGTTGCTATTTAAATGAAGAAGAAGAGGCATATTAAGACTGAACTTAAAAAATACATTCTAATATTAGAGGAACATATTTCGTATGAAATGCTTTCTGCAATAAAGCTCGATCATGCAGACATATACATTTTATTGTATCATATTAATTTACATGCCAAGACTGGCGAATGATGGTAAATTAGTACCTCTCCCCATCATAGAAATAACACTAAAACATGTACGAGCTCTAGGGGGGTGGGTAGGCATAATGTGACAAATGGAAGTTTGAGTGTAGCTGGGGAACATGTTCGGTTGGCCGATTGCTTAAGGCGACCGCTAGCGAAAAGCAGGAGACCAAGGTTCGACTCCCAGTCAAGCACAAATTTTCATTTGTCACCAAATAACAGTTATTGTCGGCAGAATTTCCATATGGTGAATAAATTATTGACTATTTAATATTCAAGAAATTTCCTTGTATGTTATACTTCCTAAGCAGATTAAAGAATGTGACTACAGATCGGTATTTGAAAACTACTTAACTTGCATTGTTATGTAGCCACATTGTTTATGGATGGATCATTCGGCAGGCTGCAGGGATGTTCTACTGTTGCAGTAAGGATTACGGCCAATTCGCAGTGTCCGTAACGTCAATGTCACATCATGACACTGTCATGTCAAGTTGTACTCATACTGTCTGTCACTTCAATTCGCATATCCTAATATCCAATGTTGAAAGTGAAGTAATGAGAGACGATCTGTTATGTAGAAAGTCATAGCTTAATACTGGAATTTAGGAAACAACAATGCTAAATGTTATTGATGGTCAGATAAAACATTAGAATGTATGTTTTTGGTCACCTCAGTGTAGGCCTAGTAAAGTGCTGGAAAGTGGAACAACATTTCAAAACATCGACATCTACATTCAAGCGAAAATATAAACATACATACACATCAAACAATATTTATAAGAGCATAAATAGAACCTGTTTACTTTATCCATTACGAATTGCCCGCTGACACTGTCGTATACAACTGAATTTTTGTCCTCCATTAGCGCTGAATTTTTCATTTAAAAAGTTATGTAATGAAAATGGTGTCATCAAATTACAATGTCACTGAAATAAACAATTTGCTTCAGTCTTTTCTATTACATTGTTTGGTTTCAGATATCGGAGTTCGCTATTAGCAGGACACTCAATTAAGAAATATTTAAGTCATCATTCAGTTATCATTGTATTGTTTGTGGTATCGTTTCTAGGCTAAAATTGAAATATATTATGATGATACAGCTGTTAAGGTAGCTACTATTGTAAGAAAATGTAATGTACTATTCTTGTAATATGCTTATTCCACCACAGGTGGTCAATGGTGAATAAATCTGAATCTGAACATTGTAACAGAAAAGATTAAAGCAAACTGTTTATTTGAATAAGATTGAAATTTGATTACGCATTTTTTATTAAATACCATTTTAAATGAAAAAGTCAGTTCTAATGAAAGACAAAAATTCGGTTGTTTACGACGGTATTAATAATGTCACCGGGAAAATCGTAATGGATAAAGTAAACAGGCGTTTTTTATGCTCTTATAAGTATTGTTTAATGTTTTCATATGTTTATTTTTTTCGCTTGAAAATAGATGTCGATGTTTTGAAATGTTGTTTTAGTTCCCAGTAAGTTGGCCAAAAACATAGCGTTGTTGTTCTCTCAATTCTAGGATTAAACATTGACTTTCTACATAACAGATCACCTCTCATAACCTCACTTTCAACATCGCGTATTGAGATGTGACGATGGGCGAATGTGTGATGGGTGAATTGACGTGACGAACACTGCCGGACAGTGTATATACAACTTGACGTGCGGTGCCGTGACGTGACAGTCACTACGTTTACATGCAACACATCTTCCGGAAGACGAAAATCTATCTTCGTAAACCGTTTTTCGCTGTCGTGTTTACATGGCATAGCCTGAATCGGATTTCGTAGCTCACTTAAAATGGGGGCTGGAAAACAGCTGATTCAGTTCCTTATTTAGTCTGCACAATCGCTATTATTCTTCATTTAAATACACAAATTTATCTTCACTATAATGTTTATACTTTTATTTCACATTAGAAAATATCACTCTTTTCATATGTGCCGAAAATTCTTAACAAGAAATCACAATTTGACAAGCCAAGAACGATTCAAAAACGGTTGCGTTTACATGGGTACGAAAATCGATTGTGGAACTGGAAAACCGCTTTAGAGAAGCGGATTTCCAGAATCGATTTTGGAGTGTTTACATGACCAGCCAAAAGCGGAATTGAGAAATCGGTTTACGAAATCCGGTTTTGGGAGCCCATGTAAACGGGGTGCATGCAACACATCTTCCGGAAGACGAAAACCGATTTTCGTAAACCGTTTTTCGCTGTCGTGTTTACATGGCATAGCTGAATCGGATTTCCTAGCTCACTTAACATGGCGGCTGGAAAACAGCTGATTCGATTCCTTATTTAGTCTGGACAACCGCTATTTGTCTTAATTTAAATACACAGATTTATGTTCACTCTAATATTTATACTTTTATTTCGCATTAGGAGATATCACTCTTTCCATATGTGCCGAAAATTGTTAACAAGAAAACACAATTTGACAAGCCAAGAACGCTTCTAAAACGATTGCGTTTACATGGGCACGAAAATCGATTGTGGAACTGGAAAACCGCTTTAAGGCCAATTCACACTGTCCGTCACGTCACGTCACGTCACCGTCCGTCAGAACATTCTGCAATGTATTTCTAATGGCGGCATTCACACTGTCCGTCACCGAACCGTCACGTCACGTCAACGTCCGTCAAGCTTTCTCGAGAAGAATGTTTTGACGGAACGGCCGTCTGCTAAAATCGGAAGTTAACCTATTTTCGTCACGCGAATTACATGTTGCAGTCGACGATTGCACTGTTTGTATGCAAATATGTCTTATTCATCTTTGTGTTGTTGTTGTACCTCGTTTAGGGGGTAAATCTCAAATGTTTCATGACGACTTAAATATTTTCGTCAACTGAGTGTCCCCCCTAAAATCGAGGTCGGATATCTGAAACCAAAAAGTGGTTTATGTTACGTAACATTGTAACAGAAACGACTGAAGCAAACTGTTTATTTGAAAAAGATTGTAATTTGATTACGCATTTTTCATTAAATAACACTTTAAATGAAAATGTCAGTTCTAATGAAAGACAAAAATTCAGTTGTTTACGACGGTTTAACAATGTCAGCGAGCAAATCGTCATGGTTAAAGGCGCTATTTAGGCTCTTACAAATATGGTTTGATGTCTTCATTTGTTTATTTTGTCGCTTGAAAATAGATGTCGATGTTTTGAAATGTTGTTTCAGTTCCCAGTAAGTTGGCCAAAAACATACACTGTAAAGTTTTCTTTGGCCGTTAATAACATTTAGCGTTGTTTTTCCCCCTTTCTAGTATTAAACTATGACTTTCTACATAACAGATCGCCACTCACAACCTCACTTTCAACATCGCGTATTGAGATGGACGAATTGACGTGACGGACACGGACGGACAGTGTGAATACAACTTTAGAGAAGCGGATTTCCAAAATCGATTTTGGAGTGTTTGCATGACCAACCAAAAGCGGAATTGGGAAATCGGTTTCCGAAAACCGGTTTTGGGAGCCCATGTAAACGGGGTGAGTGTGAATTGGCCTTAAGTGTCAAAGATGGTGCAGATGGCCAGTGTTTCGACTGTTGGAGGCATTCTGTAATTGATAAATGCAGTTTCTACTCTTACTGGTGAAAGTGTCCGTGAAGATCATGATACGAATGAAAAATTTATTAGACGGTATTTGACCTACATATTTAGTAGCATCTCCCCTGCCTCTAAGAAAAGGGCATTTGTATGGTCGAATATATGGTTCCAAGGTCGATACAAATGGCTCTATACTTAACAATATCTTATTTGATATGACACATTTTGATACAGGATATACCCACAATCTTATGTAGAACGAAAATTCCCTAGGTAAAATATGAATAGACTACTTTTATGCCTCCTCTTTACCCTCAGGTGAGGAAGTGAATTCTGAATTCCATTTAATATTTTTTTCACACTTATTAACATTAGCCTGTATCCAAAGATGCCAGTTCAGCCGGGAGGCAAATAGCTTCCTGAGAAGTCCATCCTGAGATTGTATTTGGAAACTGTACTGCTCTCCATTCGTAAAAAGTATGACTATTTATGTCTCGACTTAAATTTTCATTCCAAAGTAATATAATCATTTATGAATGGTTTCTAACCGATTGGGGTCATGAGATATGAGTCGGCAATTGCGTAAACTAGTTTATTAGTGGCCAGGGCGTAAACACATACATACATGGACTGCAACTACCTATTGCAAAATTTTATGGGAGTAGTTCTGTGCCCATGCCATAAAGAGCATCATTGACCTGAGATAATGACATGAATACCTCGTATCTCCAAGTTTATAACCCTTTCTAGTATAAGCGAAATCATATGTTTTGTAGTGCATGGGAAGTAGACAATGGGTAATACAGGCAGGCGTACTTAAAATGTATTAAGGAAACTAATTCGGTTCATAATAATGAATATTAACTAAATTTAAGTAAAAATTATAGAAAAACCAGTCACGCTTTTATCGATAGTCAAACGAGTCGATTGTACTTTGAAAAATTTCATCATTCAAAGATGGTTATATACGAAGAATTTGCAGAAGTGTCGCAAGATTTGCAGCGAAATCGTATGCGAATGTATTCGCGGTATTTGTCTTTGACACTGTCACTACGTGAGAGCGCGTAGGAGCAATTGCAGCAGATTAGTGCTCAGTACTTTTGTGTTTGTAATCACGCCTCGTCGACGCTGGCGTAAGTGTATCCCAAAGTAAAGTAATATATATTAAGATGTCATTGCAGTTTTTTTACCTATATACCAAAGTCATTGTTATAAAACTTCCCTCACAGCTGCTTCAATCTTACAGTACCTATTTTTCGTCGTATGAAGGGTTGTCATTCATATTGCATTTGGTAAAATTGAAGTGATTGAAATAACAAGGTGACAATTTTCATCTGTTATGTTTCCTAACATATTATGGTTAATATATTTCCAGGTTTTTTCTTGTCTCCTATGATGAGCATACTTTTTGTGTTATCAACTATTTTCGTACCCTTGGAATAGAACAACGTACAGATAATACAGAGCTAGTGAAAGAGAAGCCAAGCAGACTGCAGTGGATGTGAAATTTTATAATCCATTGAAATTTTCTCATATGTTTTGTAAATAAATTGTGGGGAGCAACGACTTGGTTATGCACATAGTAATAAGTTGGTTGATTTTTCAATCACACCATTATCATTTTAATGTACTGAGCACGTTTCATTTTATCATCCTGTGATCTGGTAGCTGCTGGAGAATGGAAGGTAAATTGTCATTCTGTCCACAAGAGGCGAATTTCAGAGCTATTTGGTCATTTTTACAATATTTGTTGACAAACATTATTCACTGGAGTATTCATTTAAAAGCATACTATCGTGGATATTGTATTAAAAATTAAACTGAAATGTTTCAGTTCATCACTTTAAATGCTCTTCAATATATTTAGTCATATTTTTGTTGCTGCATAATTTGCTTTTTGTCAAATTGTTAGGCCTAACATGTAGTACAGATCTCTTATGTACTTGATAGAAAGTTTCTGAACAGTATTGCTCTCTCTTGAGACTTGCTTGATCTTTAAATGGAAGTATTTGTTGAAGCTTTTGGTTTACTTGAGGTTGTGCAGTAGGTACTTATTTCTAAATGGAGAATGTGACAATGTTATTCCATATGATCTTTTGTAAAAGATTGCAGAGTTAACTGAAGCACAATACCACCATTGACCCTTGACTTCACCGTGTAAGACAGTGATCATTTTCCTTTCAATACATATGTGAAATTATTTTTTACAATACAAATTAATGAAGTTACATCCATCCATCAACACAATCCCTGTGTTTTAATTAAAAAAAGAGAGAGAGAGAACCATGGCAGGATAACCATGTGCACTAAGGCGCCCTACTGCAGTGTACACTGCAGTTTGCTGTCGGAGCTTCGAGTCGTCCCTCAGGCATAGGTGTTTGTGTTGTCCTTAGCATAAATTAGGCCTATTGTAAGTTAGCTTAAGTAGTTTGTAAGCCTAGGAACTGATAACCAACATAGTTTTAAGTTTGACTAAACTGCAGAGTCTGTTGCCCACGCACTGCAAATGTTGGCAACACTTTTCCATAGTCATTCGCGGCAAAGTTGCCAACATACATGCCTTGCCAATAACACGGGCAACAGACACTGCAGTTTTACCTTTAAGTCCCTCAGATTTACAAACATTTTAACATTTTGTAATTTAAAAAACAAATAATTTTTAACGTTTATTGGTCATAATGACAACTGTTTGGCAAACACTATTGCGAAGGAGAGTTTGTGTGTAAGGGAAGGTTTTATTTTACATGTATTGTTTTGTGTTTCATAATATTGTTTTCTGCTTTTTTACTCTGCAAGCCACCTCGTAGTGTGTGCCATAGTGTACTATGCACATATTGTCACTTTCTTCTGTTTCTATTTAATCCATCATTACTGGTGGAGCTGGGGCTGGTCAAGAGTGTGTAGAAAGTAGGATACCAACAGCTGTATGTTAAACAGAAACATTTATTGTTTCACTACCAGTTTCGGTCCCCGTGTATTAAACAAATCTACACAAGTGACTAAGGCAAAAACATTAAAATAAAAAAGTATTGTATGGTAAAACAATGAAAATACAATATAGGCATGACAGCTCTATTCAATAACACACAAAGAATATGTACAAACGTAATCAACTTTAACATGTATTTTTATTTTATATATCCTATAAAGCGACATTGAGGTGATTAAAACAATATCTTGTTTGTTAGCAGAGGCACATAAAAACTAAAAGAGCTAGGCAAGCCCAAAATATACATATTAATCATATACTTTAAGAGGGAGACATGCAACATACTTGTTAGTGGTCACTTAGCAAATACAGAACTAATGTCATAAAATAAAAATGTATAAAAACAAAAATACTTAGTCACATATAACATCTCACTACAATATCACAACACGAAGACGAGTACAGGTAACAAGTAAGGAAAAACTGTAACATGCACATTATTGAAAAGTGCACGGTACATATTCCGCCTGACAGATACGTAGTAATGAACTACTTAAGAAACAATGCAGTGTTCTAACATTAAGACACTGAAGAACAAACATATATAATAAAAACACAGGGCAAAAATGCCACAAATGACCCTAAAGTTAGAATGATGTATAGAAATATACCTGGACTGTGCAGATATTAAAAGCAATATGTTGGTACTTATTCATAATCAGCAACTAAAATTGTGGAGACGAGTAATGGCTACCAAATAGGGTATAAATGTAACATGTACAATAACGTATGGGAGGGCAAATAATACTGTCATCTTAATGACAGTGATAAGGTAAAAGACCATGTCATTAAAATTAAACACCACTACTAGCCAGAAAGTAAATCATTGTCAAAAGTATTCATATCGTACTGGGATCTAAAGCCAGTGATATACTGATATAAACTTACATTATCCACCCCATTGTCAGGGCAACCTCAGACAATGAAAGCTCAAAAAATAAAACATATTGTAACAGACTAGAATGAAACAGAATGGTAAAAGTCTAGTTTAGGAGTCCGCGACAAGTGCTCGGCGTATAGACTTTGGTAACGGCGCAATGAATGAGACAAGTGAAGGCAGCCAATCAAGAGTCGCGTTCACATGGCCAAAAAAAAAAAAAAAAAAAAAAAAAAAAAAAAAAAAAAAAAACCAAGCTTTAGTGTTTATGGGTTGTAAATAAATAATAGTATTAGACAAAGGGATGATATCACATACCTGCTGATGCTGGACATGAATTTTACAGGTTTTCTAGTCACGAATGTTCGCCTACTGCAATTTCAGTCTAAACATAACAGTGCCCTCGGAATTCATGACAAACTTGAGGAAATTAATTGATGTTGTTCCTGCTCTATGGTTGACAGGTTCTCGATGTACCCTTGTCAGGTCAATTAATCAACAATCCTTGTGAAACACTGCTCTCAAAAACTACATCGATATTTAACAAACCTTATAATCTTTAATCACAAGATCACTGAAATTCATAACAAAATCTTCTTTTTCGGGCTTAAAGCAGTTTAAAAACTGAAAACAAATTCAATAGACATGAAACAAGCAATCTTATTGGCCGCGTGAATGCGACTCCTGATTTGCTGCCTTCACGTCGTTGACAACATCTACATGCCAAGCACTAGTCAGGGACTCATAAATTAGACTTTAACCAACAGAACCTGCACAACACATCACAGGAAACTCACTTTAATCCATGTGCTGTAAACCACGATCAGCCTATATAGTCAACAGATCAGTAGAAACATATAGAAAACAGTAATATCCACATATGATCTCACAAACTCACATAAATGCATTTATTGCAAAACACAATCAGTCCAAATAGTTGAGAGATAAGATATACATACACAAAAAACTTGGAAAAGCCACATATCAGTATTTAAATAATGTGAACACTAACTTTTAGTTGGAATTATGATTATGTTACGGTGCAGGCGCCATCTTGTCCCCACCCCCGACCCTTTCTATTGCACAGTTTCATAATATTTTCTGAGGTACTCAGGTTCTAATTATGATGTTGATTATATTCACTCTTCCGTTTTTAGGTGGAAGATGTGTATTAAATGCAGGCTCTTTCTTTCTCTGCAACTACAGAACTTTACACTTGTTTGTGTTGAGGCTCAATTGCCATTCCCTCCAACATGTGTCAAGACACTGCAGATCTTCCTGAATTTCTCTACCCTTTCCCAGTGTTGCGACTTCTCAATAAACTGCATCATCCACAAAAAGCCTCATTGAACTTCCAACAGTTGGTCAGATATTCCATATGCTCGCACTTTGATCATCAGGGAACTGTGTGGAACAGTATTGAAGGCCTTCTGGCCATCGGTGGTCCAGCTGGGCACCATTGAGAGCCTTATCATGTACCAATGATGTTGTATGTGGTATGGAGGGGCAATTAGTGAACACACCACTCTCTTGGTTGTTATACACTATCAACGAATATAAACATATGGGATAATATCGTAATACTTGAGTATTGTAGATAATAAATCATCTGTGATTATCATTGTAAATTACAGATTACCACATTAGAATGAACTATCGATCACAGGTCTCAGCACAAAACTTTGCATCTTCGGCACTCACTTGTAGGGGGAGGGGGTGAGACATTCTCTGTTAACCTATACCTAGCAATCAGAGCAGCTAAAGATCACTTTTTAAACACATCGTAATCTGTAATGTATTTTCTGTTTGTAAACAATCTATCATATTTAGCTTGGATATTATGTCATTGTTCAAAGTCGACGGGGCATATGCCTATATATAACTGCAGCTCGTATGCCAGGGGGGGGGGGGGGGGGGGCGTGACAGAGACTGTTGGCAGTCTGGATGCGCTCTCAGTTCCTATGAGGCCAATTGAGATATTACTTGATTCAGAGGTAGTGTCTGATGTAGAAAATCAGCACAATGGATGAGAGAGTGGGTTGCTGGTCATATCCCTCTCCACATCACATCATTTGATCCTTTATGCAGAGGTTGACTGGTCAGCCAGTATATGATGGGTCTTTCAGAGTCTGTGGTGGAATGGAGCTTAATCTTTTTAATTATATATAAAACCATTGACTTAAGAGCCAGAAACTATATTACTTGAAAGAGACACAGGCAGACTGAAAGTGTTCTGATACAGACTATTATTGAATAGCAAGAGAGATTTGAAAACCAGGTTTTGTACTGCAAAATATATCCAGTAGTTTGTGACCAAAATTTATTATACATTAAATCTGGATAAATTACACCTCCTCAAGTTCTAAGTGAAAAATTTAGCGTGGTGGGGCCTAGATGAAAAGTTGGAACCAAAAATTGTTAAAGATGGAAAGAGAGCGTCCGTCTAAGATAGTATGTCAGCTCCGTAATGGGTAATGTGCCAGATGACCACAATCTAATATATAAAGCAGAGTGTCCGTATATTTGTACGTGTTGCATACAAATCTACAGTTTTGTTCCAATCTTCATGAAATTTTGTACACGTAAGCTTCAATCCATGAGGACGGTCGCCATAAGTGTAAGAATCACATATGATATATAGTTCATGTGATATTATAAACAATGAAATGTGTCTAAAACTGCTGCATTTTGCGACAATGCTGCTCAATTTCTCCTAAACCACTGGACCGATTTCAACCAAATTTGGTACACATATTCCTTACATGAGATAACAATTGCTGTTTATGTCAGGAACCTAAGAGTACAGCTTAAATTTTTGTTAGTGAACAAGCAGTGATGTCACTGTGATATTCTCATGTTTAAGATGTGCCAATAGTTGGCTGCAACTGAGATATTCAACACTTTTTTCCATATTACCAATAAAATGTTAACAAGGCCTATGATTTAATGAAAATCACTAAGCAATTGAAACATTGATTATTTGCAGTTGGCTATGACTGAAATAAGAGCTGTTGTACGTGTTGATGAAGTCATGGGTTAAAGTAGACTTGTGGAATCGTGTCAAAATTATGCCAAATTTTCCACTCTCTCTCCCTCCCCACACAAAAGTGTAATTCAGTTTATCTTGCAGGCAGTGGAACGACTTTCTCCAAACTCTGGAAGATATCTGCTTGGAACTGGAAGCACAGCAGTCAAAAAGACAGAATAAGTAACTTAGGTTTTCCTGTTATTTTGTGCATGGTAAGTCAATCTTACATAGTTTGGCATTTATTAAGATTTCAATACAGATTTATATGTTTAAATAAGAATGTAGTCAAATGTAAATTGCTTATTGCTGTCACTCAAACTTATTCAGTTTTCAATATAACATTTGTCTACTTGCTCCACTATAAAAATGTATGTTACAAGTATTAATAGATACATAGAGTATTACTGATGTTGGTTTACCTTATCCTAGAAATTGATTTCATATAGTTAAGTATGGCATAGGCCTGTATGATATTTTTGTGGTTGTCATTTTAATATTAATACTTTTAAAAAAGATTGAACTCTGGCATTTATTGTTTTGAATTAAACTTGTTGTATATCAGACTTTAATTTGTGAATACTAATTTATTTAAAGTAGGTCTATTCATGAATGAAATTCATTTTAAATTAGGAAAGTCCTCTTTTTTGATGTTTTACTGGCATTATTATGTAAAATAGGCCTAAATTTTTGTGTCTGGTCTTTTTTGTTTAATCCATTTATTGTGTGCTGAGAATGGATGGAGTGAAGATCCTAATTGACCATGTATTGGACACATTAAACAGAGGACAGGCAAATAAAAAGAACTTTTGGATGTACTGATTCAGTTTATGAATGTTAAAGTTCTTGTTTATTTGCACATTCCCACTTGTCGTCCACTACATGGAGTGGTTGTTTACTCATTCCATTTTATTCCAACACTTAGAAAACTTGTGTGAAAATGACTCTATAATCAAATGTTTTCTGAACCAACCAGACAAAAAGTTAGATTAATGAAGCACATAAACTCGGCACTTTGTTTAACAAGTTACCATTTGCGTAAAGTGACCATTAGAATTGTACTATTTGTCAGTTAGCAATCAACATTTTTCTTTCTTCACTTGTTAAAGTATGATGGCTCAGAATTTTCTGATGGTGCTATTCGCTTAAACTTGAATAGTGTTTCAAGGTAGGTTCATTGTAGGTCGGTGATGCTGAGGCCAGCAGTTGCCTTCTAGACGACCACAATGGCTCGGACTTCATCCATCGTCACCAGTATTGGAATCGGTTAGTGCCTCTCATGTATTGGTGTACCTTGGTTAAAATGTCAGAAACTGCTATTGAAGAAATACTATAACCAAATTTTCAGCTTCCGGCATCTCCAGAGGGTTTGCTGCTGGCTTCCATCTTCAGCACAAAGTTGGTGTTAATTGTAATTTAAATTAGCTCATAAAACTCCATTTAGAATTCCACCTCTGTTTCTTAATTTTTTTTCTTTTCTTTTTTAAGTTATGATTTTGTTGTGGAAGACAGATAAATATTCACTCGTCAAATACTGTAGAGCTAGAAACACATGTACTATCCTGCTACAAAATTAAGAAAGAAGAAACTAATTGGATATTCATTTTATACTGAATAACCTGTACCTTCCCCAATGAAGATAACAGAGCTTATCGGATGAAAGTTAATTCTAAATTGAGCTGCTGGGGGGATCGAAATGGTAAACGCCAAAATATTATTTTGGAGATCAAGAATTAAAGTTTGCGACTCGTCCACAAATGTGAATAATATTATTTTATCTTGGATAGTTTTAAAATGTATGTTTTTCAATGCAACAATAAGAGTAATAAACAGACTATAACAGGAAATATACAAAAATAAACACATTGTAGGGGAAATATCATTGTTTACCAAATCACATTTGCTAACAACATAATATGATGGAGAATCATATGAGAATGTTTGTTACAGAATCCCTAAAAGAATTGTCAAACTTGATCTTTTAGTCATGAAAGAATGTAACCGTTAAGTGTCCAGGATCAAGTATTATTCTGATTTAGGATCAAGTATTATTCTGATTTGTGGGTGAATTGCAAACATTAATTCGCTGTACCTCCAACTCTGATGTATTGATTTTTGTTAAAAGAAAACTACATGAGAAAGTGAAGATATGTTGTTTAACAAACATCAGCAGCTTTCTTCTTTTCAGTGGGTCTGGCTCCACCTTATTTTAATCAAAGAAATATTTTCTTGGACCCATTTCATGTCAAAGGTCTTGATAAAATGACTAAAGTTGATAGGTATTGAGGGGTCACCTTCCATCTGCACACTTCCTTAGAATAACAGTCAGACTATAAATAGTCTTCTTTCTGCAAATTCCACTTTCAAGTGTCTTATTTGAAAGAATTGGTCCCTCTGCATACTAAAAATGACAAATGGAATTGTCTCGGCTGATTTTTGCCTGATATTAGAGCACTATTCCGAACTGTACAGATCTTGTACTTGTTGAGGGGGTGTAGTTTCCAGTTGTTGCAAAATCTCTATAGGAGAGTAACTTCATGTGACTACTAATGTGGAAGTGGTTCTTGAAGACTTAAAAGCTGTTCTTCTGTACCCTCAGGACAGGCAACAGAGATGGTACAATTTGATTTCTTCCCATATTACTTGAAGAGCTCAAATATCATTATTGTTGATTTGTTGTGTGGCTGAAATGTCAGAAGTAGCAATGGATCCATTTTAGCATCACCCATATTATCTGTCACTTGCTGTTTTCCAGTCATAAGCAACCATTGGCACTTACCATGAAGCATCACCTTGACATCTGTTGAGAGAAATTAGAACTGTTCCTCAGAGTGCTATGTTCTGCTGCTCATTGGCTGCATTGACCTACAAGGCAAACTATACAACAATGGTCCCCCTGAGCCGCTCAGTTTGATTTTTTTCCTATTATTTTAAAATCATATGTATTCCTGTTATTGGATCAGTTACTGGGGGTGATCTAATTTATTTAAATAGTATTGAAAATCGGGTTTGCCCAATATCACTTCAGAATCTTTATTTATAAGTGGTTACCACTCTCATCAGATATTGCACATATGAAAAGAATTTGCACTAGATCTGATGATAGCAGCAAGTGCACATGTCTACCAAACCAGTTGTAAATGATTTTGAAGTGATCTAGGTAAACTTATGTCTCAGCTTAATTTCAAAATAAATTTTACGTATGTTGTTTTTACTGGATATTAAAGAAAAGGAAAAAGAAAAGAAAAAAAATTCAGTTACTTCTCTCGTGTGTTTAGAATTTTTTGAATTTACAGATGTTTGTCACGTGTTTAATGGGATCCCCTTGTGTCAACAGAAACAATTGCTTTGTTTCTTATTCTTTCTTTAGTCTGCATGTAAGTTTTTGTGACCACAATTTTATCTTGTGTAGTAATTGGTTAAAAGATAATGAATTATGAGGGAGTGAAACATTAAGAATAATGAGTATTCGGTCAGTAGCAATTAGATAATGTAGTGGCATTCAGCACACAATTGGATCAAATTGGGCAAAAGTGAATGTGGTGAATAGATGTACCAGTATGACAATATTAAGGCCTGGCGCACACTTGACGCAGCACAGGCAGAGGATAGGCAACCAGCCGTCAGTAAGCCATGCTTTCCAATGGATCAGCGCACACTTAACGCAGCCAAGGCGGAGGGCAAGCGTTTCCTCAGTCAGGCCTCTGACCAGTTGTGCGAGGCACATAGTTTTCCTGTGCCTCTGTTCCACCTCTGCCAGGAAGTGAAATATCAAATCATCCAATGTGTTTCGAAAAAAGTTGTTTTATGTAGAGGAGTAAAAGGTGTATCCTTCTCTGTATTTAGTTTCTTTGCAACACTTACTTTTTGCAAAAAAATTAAAAACACTATTTTAGAATTTGTGCATGTTCTGTGCTAACGCATCTTCCTGAATCGATTTGCAGAAACTATTCGGTAGAAAATTATTTTTCTATATCTCATAGCCAAATGTCGCTGCATGATATTGTCCATAGTTATTGTTATAATAATAAATAAAGTACAGCACTGCACATTTTTTTAAGAGTTTGTAGTGAAAAATGTAGTCTCTGGCCAGTTTGTGGTTGGTGCCTTTTACACCATACATTACTGCGTATGAAATGTAGCTAACATATTGAAATTGTTTTTTTTTTAACTTGGAAGGAGAGCCATACCTCATTCCATTCTCGAGAAAATATGTGAGATACGTTTGACGCGACGCAGTTGGCAGCTACGCGCCACACGCGTGGCTGATGCCGCCTGTTGTACAGAGTGCGGAGCTGCCTCGTGTCTCTCTGCTTCGTATCCTACCAATACAGACCATAGTTGGAAATGAACAACTTACTGAAATAAAAAGACACTGAGATTCATATGCTGATTGTGTATTTTTTCGGTCTATAGTCCCTGGTTGTGGGAGGCATGATACAACTGTGTAAGCTAAAATTCCTATTACTTCTGAATGATAAGTTTGGCAAAGCCAGGAGGGACACGCAACGATTTTCTTTACAATCAGAGGCCTTCTTCTATTTCTTGAAACACAGTGTCCACCCCTTCATTCTCAAGCTGAATTCTATACTACTTTCAGAATTTCAACAGTTGCAAAAGTACTAGGATAGCTTTACTAATTACTAACAAATATAATGGCTGCTGATTGTAATTATAATTAGAAATTATAAATAATAACAGAGACAAAATAGCAATGCAATGTAATAAAATACTGGACTTAAAAGCACAGCTACCAAAAAAGAAGAAGAAAAGCAGAAGTTAGTATCATAGTACTTAGGACCATGACGAGCTAGGAATAATGACCTAAGTAAGGAAACACTTGGCATGCAAATGCAGTTAAACAAGGAAACTGACTTGCATAAAATTTTCATGTATAAACTGCACCACTATCATGATTAAATATGTCAGGTGTATAAAGGTACTTCAATTATTGAATTTGCAGTGACACTTGTTTCTCTTAATTATTAAAGAAAGGAGAGAAAAATAAATCTGATTTTAAATACATTCCTAAAACATAAAGGTAAAGCGGACAACAATCCAAAGATTAGTTTGAACACCACAGTGCTTTACTAGGCATGGTCCTGTTTGGAGGTGGTATGCCATTGCCTTCCTCCGACCTTCGAACTCACTTACCCAGCCAGTTATAGGGGAACCTACAGTTTAATGTGGGTTCTGAACCACGGTGCTACTCAGTATTTTTCACATGAGCAATACTGCCAGAGGTGAAAGAAGTGGAAAGTGACAGATAAAAATCCAAGGACCTTTGGATTTGTAGTCTGGCACTCTACCACTGTGCAACCGAGGTGCGCTCTCCTAAAACATATCCGTAATTTTTCTTTAGTAGGTGTGATGTCTCACAAACTACTTTGCTTCTCTTTCAGGTCTTCCTTACTCAGCATATAACTCTCTTTGAACTGTTGTCTATTTAGTCGGAATAACTGATTAGCTCGTAATCAACTTCCGCAGATCACACAAGTTCTCGCCATATATTTGTCAATTTTGCCTGTTCCTCAACAGGCCTTTCACTGCTCTTATGTGCAGTTTACCAAAATTCTCTCTCTCTCTCTCTCTCTCTCTCTCTCTCTCTCTCTCTCTCTCTCTCACACACACACACACACACACACACACACACACACACACACACACACACACATACACTAAATTAATTGAGTTTTCAAAGAGACTCAGGAATTAAATGTAATTGCATCAAGAGGTTTGTAGTGGCTGTGCAGCGTGTGCTGTGTTGCGTGAGCGCTGCAAGCTGTACTGCCTCTGCTACACCAAGTGTGCACCGGGTCTAAAGGGTATCGGAGTTGTCTAGTTAGTATGGTTAAATTTTACTTCCCATAGTGGCAACTTGACATAATAATGTTGGCAATGGATGCTGATTGCTGGAAATCATGTGATGATGGCATTAGCCAACCACATGAAAAGGCAAATGTTTTGTCTTGCGATCTTCATTTTACTGAGCGTAAAAGGATACAAATCATAGAGCAGGAACAGCATTATTTACTTACTTCATGGTATGTATGGAATACTAATAAAGTCATTCTATGTGGTTCAGATTTCTAATTTCAGATCTTTGCAAAGATTTCCTTCCATGTTATTGATGTCCAAGTCTGCCTTCCTCTTTCCTAGCATTTTTCCTATTACTTGGGGTCTGCTCTTCTGCTATATCTCCTCCACAGAGCTCTGTTGTGGTGTCTTCAGGGCTGAGATCTGCATCGCACATGTCCTGCTTGATGTTGTCCATCCACCTCTTGGACAGTGTACCATGGTGTCACTGTTCTCCTGGATCAAATTGGAGTGCTGTATTAGCCACAGAATCACTTTCTTTCCTCATGACGTAACTGTACCACCGAAGACGAGCCTCTTTCACCTTCTCTATGATTGACATTACACCAAGCCTTTATTGGATGTAGTTATTTGTTGCATGGTAGTAGCGAGTCAATCCAAGGGACCATCGCAGCATTTTCATCTCCATTGTGTGGGAGCCTAACCCTGTTTTCTCATAAAATGTCAGCATTCTATCCTTTAGAGGGCTACTGGACGCACTACTGATTTATAAATTTTTGCATTCAGATGTACAGGCATTCTTTTGTCACATAGAACACCAGTGATCTGTCTTCATTTCAGCCATGCTGCATTTTCTCTCATCCGGGTGTTCAGGGTGGAATCATTCGAAGATGTTGTCATGGATCCAAGGTATTTGAATTCTGTGGTTTTGATCAAATCCTGGCCGTAGATGCTGATGGTTCCGCTGGTTTGAGGACCGATTACCAAATAGTTCATCTTCTGGAGATTCAAATGCATGCCATTCTGCTAGCCTATCATTCCAAGCTTGGGTTTGATCTTGAAGTTGCTTACGGGTTTTTTTGTGTCAGTACCACGTTGTCGGCATAGAGAAGCATCCAGGGATGCGGGGTCTGTATATCAGCTGTTACTGTGTCCAAGCAAAGGATGATTAGTAGTGGAGAGAGGGCTGAACCCTGATGAACACCAATGGTGATTTTAAAAGGTGGAGAGACTCCAGCAGGACACCAAACTACTCTTGTTACATCTCGATAGAGAAGCTGGATCCAGTTCATGTACATTTCTGGTACGCTGCTCACCAGATCAGATTGTGGTGCCCTATTGAAGACTTTCTCGAAGTCCAAAAATGCAAAGTATGCCGTCTCTCTCTTCTCTGAGTGCTTCTCCAGCATCAAACGTGCACCTTGCATGGCATCTGTAGTGCCACAGCCCTTGACAAACCCACACTGGTTAGTAGATAGACTATCGCTCTAAGCCTTTGTCTAGCACCCGTTCAGACATCTTCATCGTGTGACAAAGAAGGCGTATCGGTCTGTAGTTGTTACACTTGGTGACATCTCCTTTTCCTTTCCACATAGGCACGGTTGTGCTTGTGGAGGCTTACTGGTGGTAACAATTTTGTTGAACAGGGAATCGAGAAATTCTGCTGCCTGATCTCCCAGTAATTTCGAGATTTCTCCAGGGATATCATCTGGAACAGTTGCTTTTCCATTCTTCATCTTTTTGATGGCCACCATCACTTCTTCTGTTGTTATCTCTGGTACTGGTTCATGAGTGGGTTGAGGACTTAATATGGGTGGATGTGAGAAATCTTCATTACAGATGCTGGCATAATAGCTAGACCATCTTTGAAGGATCATTGGTCACTACCTACAAGGAGCTCCTCCGTCCAAAGCCATTGACTCCTTTAGGGAGTTGAGTTATTCACCGCCACCCAGCACTCAGCATTGAGCCACTGTCTGTATGGCCTACTTCATCCCGTAGCAGGTAACCCTGGGCAGACATGAAGTAGAAGTATAGGTTGGAAATAAAATACCCTAGCCCTCAAAAGCTAATAGCATCAGGGTCGGAAAAGAACAAAAGTTAGCTGAGGGTGGCCATATAGGAAAGATAAGTGAGGACCCTGGCATAAGTAAGTGGAAGCAATGCCAGGACGCAGCTTGGGACCCTTGGTCACCAGCCACGTGCTCACTAGGTGTTAGTCAACAAAATGAAAACTATAAATCCAATATTAACAAATGTTAAAAAAAAAAAATGTTATTCATTTCACATGATGAATTCGAAATATCTGTATCTAAATGTGTGCAAATTGCTGTCGCCACAGCTATAGTAAAATTTAGCAATTCAAACTCTGCATGGACTGTCCAATTTTGTTGTTAAAAAAATAGCAGATATTGTACTACAACCACTTTGTACATTGATGAACTGGATTTTTATGAGTTGTTATTTTATCATCTGCCTAAAGATAACAACAGTTGTCTCTCTTCATAGAAAAGTAGGCATGTCGTGTGTGGATATTTACCACCTGATTTCTCTTGTACCAATGTTATCAAAAGTAGTAGAAAAAATTCACATACAACAGAATACTTAGTCAGTCAGTATGGCTTCAGACAAAACTCACCTGCACTGAAAGTTGTTGATAATCTTTCAACAGTACTCAGTGCCTTTGAAGTAAAATTGTCTGAGGCTCTACTCATTGATCTCAGCAAACCTTTGACTCTGCAAGTCATTGGATTGTATTAGACAAATTGAGGTGCTATGGCATTTGACAATTGGAACTCAGTCTTAAGGTATGTTTACACAGGGATTTGTATTGGCACATGTAAGCACGACAAGTATATGTGACTTTGGGACATGTATCATGACTTGTATGAGCTGACAATTAGCAGCCTCATACATGTATGATTGTGCGCATACCTGTTAATTTGTATCAGTTCACAATGACTTCCCGTGATGATGTTGAAATTTTTATTGTGTCGGTGCACATGCTCTTTTGGATGTTGAAAGAACGGCAGAGGTAGTGGAGGTAGTGGCAACAAGAGTTCCTTTGGAAACATGCTACTCTTGGAGCTCACATAATGCTTGTTCAAGAATTATTTATAGAACTTGGCATGTGTTTCAAAAAAATTACGTTAGGATAAGGATGGGTTATTACTGTACTTTGCAGTCTCTCGTGTCGAGACCAAACACAAAATTTTGGATAGCAATTCCAACAAAAGGTCAGTTGACAGTGACATACTGATTTTTTTGGCCACTGAGGATTCCTTTTCTATGTTAATGCATTTGCATAGATTATCAAAAAGCTCAATTTTCAATATTATTCTTCGGGTTTGTGAGGACTTTGTGCGAGTTTTACCCCAAGAAGTGGAGGTAGAATGGCTGTTATTAAATTTGTGATAAGAATATATAATACACAACATAATTCTTTATCTTATTCTTATTCATTGTTTAGAAACTGGCATATATACCCTGCACTATAAATTTCTGAAATGCTGCTAAAATTAGATACTTTTGGTGATATGGAGCGATTGGTGTACTTCAGTTACTAATATTTAAATTGTGAGCAACAACTTTTATTTAATGAATAAAAATCGGCTCTGACTATGAAACACAGTACACTGTTCAACAAAGCAATAGATGCCGAAAGAGACTGGTACTGCAGCTTCTGCTGCTTGTCAAAATAAGCTGCAGACAATGAGAAATATTGATTCTGTGCATGCACAAGTTCTGTGACATGACATGTATATGCTGGAAAAACAAAACACAAAATGTTCACACAGGAAAATCCTCATACAAGTTCGATCAGCTCTTGTCTGAGGTGGTGAATTGCTCATACATGTTTGCAATATATGTATCCCAGTGTAAACACATATTTGCAGAATCTTATCTTGATAATAGGAAGCAGAAGGTGCACTTTAATAATATGAACTCTGGATTCCTAGATATCTCAAGAGGTGTGCCTCAAGGTTCCTTGCTGTACCCTTGCCATTTGTAATTTACATTAATGACCTTCCTAGTATTGTGGTATGTAAATCTGATCTGTATGCTGATGACACGAATTTCATTGCAGCTGGTAACGATATAGAACAACAGCAAGCCTAACCTAAGAATTTCCAGTATCTGGTTTAAAGATAATGAATTGACTGTAAATGAGAACAAAACTGAGAATGTGATTGATTGATAATATAGTAAGGACAGTTTACAACTCGCCGCAAAGACGTAGCGACAAGCTGCGACAGGCACATACAAAAGACACACGCATACAACACATTCAGCTATCGGCCATGGCCTTCTTCAGAAAATAGAACACTCACGCAATCACACAAGCACACAACACAGTCATACAACCATCACCTCCGACTGCCGCACTTGATTGTTTATGCAATACCAACATGATCGTCAGTTAAACTTCTAGGTGTACACTTGGAACCTTCACACTGACTCTGTACACTCTAACTTGTACAGAGTTATATACCTCTTATGTAAGCTTAGAGAATCTATGAACGAAAAGATGTTTAAGTCTTACTATGCATTTCTTCTCATCCGTATAAGGTGTTGCGTACTGCTTTGAGGCAACTCCACTGAGCCAAAAAAAAAAAAAAAAAAAAAAAAGTTTTAATGTGGCAGATACAGGCTATAAGATATGTGGCAGGTGTCTTCAAAGTGGGAAGTTGTTGTCATCTGTAAAGGAGACACACACAAAAGCAGATATACTGTTGACTCTGTATGTAACCTAGATGTTGGGTTACAATAGGCTGCTGGTCATCGCAACCAGTTTTTCAATTTTTTATTTTCCAGTTACCAATTGACTGCTGTACTAGCAGAGGTGTTGCCAACATTTGCACCACAGAAAACTGAAGTACACAAGTGACGTGTTCTAGAATTCAACTCAGACACTTAAAGTTTGGGTAAAATTTGTTTGCTACATCTTCCTTACCAGAATTGTTCTGTTACGTGTGCTGGTTGCCACTGAGCTGTCTGTACCTTCATCTGACAGCAACACTTAGTCCCTATTTGTTTTTTATCTTTTTTGGTTTTCTGTTCATTAAAAACAAATTGTTTATTTGCATATGCCATAACTAATATGGAGCAGCATTGTTCAATTAGTGCATTAAAATTCATTTTAAAATGTTTTATTAGTTATGAAAAACAGGTTTATTGCATTAGTAATATTTAATGGCTTCTCTTGAAACAAAATGGTGAAGTCTTTGAGTTGACTCCGCATTAAAAACATATGATGACCCATAGGAAATATTCTTTAATGATATCTTCTACCTAAATCTAGAATTAATCCAAGCACAAGTATTTCGTTGAAAAGTAACTAACATGTGATAAGGAACAAGACCATTGCCAGATTACAGCATGTTTGAGATTAAATTAGAAATTAGAACGACACTGATACAGGTGGGAAAATTAACAAACAAAGTACACAACCCAATATATGTACTTGTAAGCAACAAATGAGGAGGGGGAATTGAAGTAAAAATAATTTAATATTTTTTGTGAAGCAGACAAGAATGTAATAAAATAGGTAGCATTAAAACCTTAAACAAGGAGATAAAAGATTAAACTAAATGTAAAATATGTTGCCTATATGTGAACCAAGTATAACAGCACTGGAAGGATGATACAAAACTGGGAGCAGACAGTAACAAGTTTGTTTGAAGAATGCAGTTTTGTATTCTGATGTATGCATTCATAGCAGTCGTTGTTGTAAATGTTGCACTGCATAGCCATTTGTAACAGTGGAAAGTAGAGTTGGAATTCTCTCTCTCTCTCTCTCTCTCTCTCTCTCTCTCTCTCTCTCTCTCTCTCTCTCTCTCACACACTCACACACACACACACACACACACACACACACACACACACACACACACACACACCCTTTCTTTTAGCCACAGCCTTCAACAGAAATAGGGTACTATTCTCATTTATACAGTAACATAGGCGCAAATGACTGACACACAACTGTCATCTGTAGCTGCTGCATTCCAGAATTCAGCAGCCATGGAAGTCAGTCACGTTGAAATATGACCAGGCCTGCTAATTTAATATCCACTTACAAACAACAAATTATAACACCATATAAAGGTTCATTTGGTAAAGAACCCAATTGCAATAAGAGCAAATCAGTAAGGATAAAACAATGTAATTAACTGTAATAGAACGCCTCGGTTGCACAGTGGTAGAGTGCCAGACTACAAATCCAAAGGTCGCGGGTTCGATCCCCGCCAGGTCCTAGGATTTTTATCTGTCACTTTCCACTTCTTTCATCTCTGGCAGTATTGCTCATGTGAAAAATACCGAGTAGCACCGTGGTTCGGAACCCACGTTAAACTGTAGGTCCCCCTATAACTGGCTGGGTAAGTCAGTTCGAAGGTCGGAGGAAGGCAACGGCATACCACCTCCAAACAGGACCATGCTTAGTAAAGCACTGTGGTGTTCAAACCAATCTTCGGATTGTGGACTGCTTTACCTTTAGAACATGTAAGTCCAGCTTTTCCAGTAAGGAGCTATTTGAGCAGCATGTTTGTACTTGATTTTGCTCAGGCATCCTACCCTTCTTAATACACAGACAATACTCATCAATTAAATGAATACCCTGCCTTGAGTACTGTGCCTTTATTGAATGAAAGGAAAATAAGAAGAAAAAACATTTTTACAGAAAATCATTGTTTATTGAATACAATTTTTGTTTGGCCCTTTTATTCATATAGATAAAAATCAGTGGTTTACTGACTCTGAAATGTGTAGTTTGTAATTGTCTGTAAGAGAAGCGATTGGCTTCTACTTTTTGTGCATCGTCCCCTCCCTCTCCATCTCCGTCCTCTTCCTTAATCCACCAGTTCTTCATTCTGTCGTCCTACTTTCCCCACTACCTGCCTATCTGCTACACCACACCTCTCCTCCAAATGTTGTGTGTGCAAGTTTAGTACAAATCAATCCAGAGGATTCATATGGAGATGTTGATCATTTGTGTCTGTCACATATACTGAACATATGTATGTCTGATTTTCTTTTGGTTTACACTATACAAGAGATTATGTAAAGTCATGTATGATATTCGGCCTTGTGGATTGATGCCGTAATTTGCACGCAGATTTGTTTTCACACATCTCAAAGTTTTGCATCGTATGACTTCATCTCTGTCACAAAGGGATATAGCTGGCATTCAGTGTTATATTTATATTGTTTGTTGCAAGTAAATGAGTAGAAAAGAAGAAAGAAATTAACCTTTGTCCATGATGCAGCAACTGTTCACACAGCTTGGAGAATATCACGTATCTTCATATCCGTGCGTATTACAATTATATAATTTTGTAGGTTCATTAATTGGTGTATATGAGTACTGTCTGTAACACAGGTTACAAGTATGTTTAGTTGCAAAGAAAGAATTAACACTTTGAAGATGAGCAACATCTCTTTTACGTCGGTCTGACTCTATGTCGAAAACAGTACCTACATTGGCTGATTTTCTGTTTTGTTAATGGCTTGTGTGTGTGTGTGTGTGTGTGTGTGTGTGTGTGTGTGTGTGTATTGTGTCTTTGGTCAGTATAATAGTACTCTCTCATTATTGTAGCGCCAAGAAAAGCTATAGATAACTGCTGTCACTGTTTGAGCCAGTAATGAATTATATTGAGTCACTTTCTTTCCCCTACTCACACTAGCCTGTTTCACATGCCACGGTCAGTGCAAAGCTTTTGTTAGATTGTTGTTTTTGGTGTTAAACATTGTTTGATTTTGTGGTCAACATGTCTGCCTAGTAAGCAGGAGATCCTGGGTTCGAATCCTGGTCGGGCACAAATTTCCATTCGCCGCCCTTTGGTGTTCCATCTAAACATAGTACAGTGATGTCATAAGTGATCGAAAATTGCGAATTGTTTCATTAAATGAACGCTGTAATGTCGCAAAAAATATATAATTGTTTTGTTTCTGTCTTTTATTCCATTGGCTTTTTTGTTTTTGAACTTCATACTAGGCCAACTTTGGACTGGTGGCTGCCTGAACTTCTTGGCTATCTTAACAAGCTACCC
The DNA here is from genome assembly GCA_026315105.1 of Locusta migratoria. Taxonomy (NCBI): domain Eukaryota; kingdom Metazoa; phylum Arthropoda; class Insecta; order Orthoptera; family Acrididae; genus Locusta; species Locusta migratoria. The sequence continues at coordinate 893,033,642 of CM048745.1, forward strand.
CTCTCATCCCCCAAATTCTCACAAGTTGCATGTTATAGAAATATCATCCGTGTCTTCTTATTCTCTCACACCGAGCGAGGTGGTGCAGTGGTAATGCAATCTACTCACATTCAGGAGGATGGGGGTGCAAATGCACCTCTGGTCATCCAGTTTTAGGTTTTTCCTGATTTCCCTAAATCACCTCAGGCAAATGTCGGGATGGGTCTTTTCAAAGAGCACGTCCATTTTCCTTCCACATCCTTACCCAGAAATCAAAGCGTTAGCTCCATCTGTAATGACCAAGCTGTCAATGTGACGTTAAACCCTAAGCTTCCTTCTTTCCTTCTTGTGCTCACCATTTGGACTCCCATACAAGGTTGAACTTAAAAGGAAATGAGGATTGAGATACTAGAATTTGTGAGCCTTAATATTAAATAAAGCAAACGGTGCCAACTCTTCAATATGATGGGCTCTATGTGATGTAATGATCTTAGCCAAGATAAAATGAATCACAAATTAAATGATGCTTGACTATGTATAGATGATTCAGCTTGCATATATCTTTTGACTTGAGAATTGCTTTGAGATTCTGAATAGGGTCTTGTGACATCTGTATTGGAAACATCAAGCAGAGAAATATTTCTTGGACTATGGCTAATAAAACAAAAACAAGGAACACAAATACCGGCTAGGAAAGCCTGCATTTTTATGACAAACTTTAAATTTGATGACTTGTCATGTAACTGATATTTAACAGTTATTCATTTTTTAGATCTTATGGTGAATTTGGTACTTTTATTGTTTAATTCCAATTTCTACTTTTATCACTGATTAGATATATTGTCTAAATCATTTACCAATTTTTATCATCTAATGACATCACTAGACGGTAAAGTGATGTCGTCTGTACATTATCTAAGGAGAAGGTTCACGTTTTTGCCTAATTCATTTATGTAGATTAGAACAGCAGAGGACCTTGCAAACTATATATGTAACTTAAGTTACCTATAGATCAACATTTCAGAAAAAGAGAAACCAACATACAAGTAGAAGTGGAAGAAAAAGGGGGGGGGGGGGGCATTTGAAGGTAAGGTGCAAAAAAAAAAAAAAAAAAAAAAAAAAAAAAAAAAAAAAAAAAAAAAAAAAAAAAAAAAATAATAATAATAATAATAATAATAATAATAATAATAATTACAGTCAGGTACATTTGATGATTCTGCAAAGATTGGTTTCTAGCTGCAGTTAGCCTTGTGTTACACTTTGATACACCTCAATAAGACATCACAGCACAGCCATTTTGGAGATGATCAGTAACTAGACTTGAAAGTGATTATGATTTCAAATAAAATTCAGTAGAAGAATTCTTCATATGTTTGGAATTAATTATAATAAAATGATCATGGTACTGTGACAACATGTCTTGTAAATCTGCAGTGGATAAACTAGTTCTGATGTGGTTGCAGGAACTGTTGTGCTGTATTATGTGGGTAGTTCATCATTTATTTAAAAATAAATAGATGTTTCTTTGAAATATGAAATGCTCTGTTTCATCGGATGGCCGAATCATATAGCATATTACAATAATAAGGCAAAGCAAGAAAGAAATTGATTTTTCTTGTTTATTTGCTTCAATGTCTTCGTAGTTGTCTTGTGCAATAAGCAACCTGTGAGAAGTTTGAAGGGAAGTGTTCCGCCTAAAAGAAAATACTAGATTACAATGTGTAACGTTAGCTTAATTGTACTAGAACAGTAATTAATAAAAAAAGTACTGTAATTTCTAAATGTTTCAGTGAGCATCTTCAGAGTTAGAATATATAGTAGTTCGCTTAACACATTGACTGCCTCACTTTTAGTGATGGATGTTTCACTGCCACACATGCACGGCATTAGGATGAGGCTGTGCTGTGGCTGCCGGCGGGCAATTTGCAGTCAACATGTTTAGGAAGACACTTTTTCACCAAAATGTTGTCAAGTATTTAGAGTGCTGTAATAGTTAATTTTGTTGTAAAGTAAATTAGCTGACATATGTTGATTTTGACTTTACCTCCTTTTGTAATTGTTGTTTTTGTTTTGTTTTACAGTTTGTTGTCAGAGAGATGTTCCACGGAAGCAAAGTCATACTGTCCATTGCTTTGGTGTCACTAGTCTCTGGGAGCGACACACTGCCGCCGACATGCGATAGCAACATTTACTGCTATGGAGAGTTGCTTCACACAGTTCAGATGGCGTCAATTTTCTCTGATTCAAAAACATTTGTGGATATGAAACTGAAATATCCTCCAAATGAGACCCTCCAACGTTTTGATGAAATGATGAATCGAACAAAGAAAAATCCAACACGTTTCGATATTGAAGTTTTTCTAAATGATACATTTGAACCAGCTGGCTCTGAATTTGAAGAGTGGGATCCAGAAGATTGGGTTGAGCATCCTGCTTTTCTTGACAAAATCCATGATCCAGATTTGCGTGACTGGGCTAGAAAATTGAATTTGTTATGGAAGTTCTTGGGTAGAAAGATAAGAAATGATGTGAAAAATAACCCTGATCATTATTCAATTATATATGTGCCAAATCCTGTAATAGTTCCTGGAGGCCGATTCAGGGAGTTTTATTATTGGGATTCTTATTGGATTGTAAGGGGACTTTTAGTGTCGCAAATGTACAATACTGTTAAGGGCATGTTACATAATTTATTATCAATTGTTGACCGTTACGGTTTTATTCCAAATGGTGGCAGAAAATATTACGCTATGCGCTCACAGCCTCCACTACTTATTCCGATGATAAAAAGTTATGTTGATGAGACAAAGGATATTGAATTTGTCAAAGAACATATTGCCACCATGGAGAAAGAGTTTCAGCATTGGATGGTCAATCACACTATTGAAATAGAAAAAGATGGGGTTCATTATAAATTGGCAAGGTACCTCGATCTGTCGTCTGGACCTCGACCTGAGTCATACAGGGAGGATTTCACGAGTGCCCAAATATTCAGAACGGTAGAAGAGAAGGAAGCATTCTATTCAGAACTAAAAACTGCTGCAGAATCAGGTTGGGATTTTTCAACTAGATGGTTTATTTTGAATGCAACAAATAAGGGGAATTTGACAAATCTTAAAGTGAGGTACATTATTCCTGTAGACTTAAATTCAATAATATTTTGGAATGCAAAGATACTTTCTGATTTTTTTATGAATGTCATCAGTGATTCAGAAAAGGCTGCTATGTATGAAGAAATATCTGAACAGTGGAAGGAGGCAGTAACCAAAGTTTTGTGGCATGAGGAAGTTGGTGCTTGGTTGGATTATGACACAATCAATGACATTAAGAGAGATTATTTCTATCCTTCAAATCTGGCGCCGTTATGGACAGGTTGTTATTATGAAAGTGATATGACTAGTGCTCGTGTGGCAAAAATTATGAAATATTTGGATAAATCACAAATTATGACAAATCAAGGTGGTGTACCTACAACAATGGAGCACAGTGGTGAACAGTGGGACTATCCAAATGCTTGGCCCCCTCTTCAGTACATAATGATCATGGGACTGAATGCTACTGGGGATGAATGGGCAAAAGCATTGGCATTAGAGTTGACAGAGAGGTGGGTACATTCCAATTACAAAGCTTTTAACTCCTCAGAAGCAATGTTTGAAAAATACGATGCGACTGTTCCTGGAGGCTATGGTGGAGGTGGAGAGTATGAGGTTCAGCTTGGGTTTGGTTGGACAAATGGTATTATATTGGAGTTTCTGGATAAATATGGTGACATACTGCAGCCTGAAGACCAGTTCAACATACAGGCTGCTAGACTAGCAGGTGGCGGCGTCACCTCAACAGCAACAAATCTTGTTTTAGTTTGCTTATTATTGGCATCCCTATTAAGTATATGATACTGATTTTAGATTGAAATTTATATGGTCGAATGTGGCATTAGTGAATTCTCCCCCAAATTGTATACAGATGAATGATTGAAGTCTACACAGAAAGCATTCTAGTTTTTAAAATGTTGCTACATTGCCTCCCCAAATGAGTTTGTCTGTGTCTTGCTTGTGTATAAGTGTTAATTTATTATTTCTGATGATAGAGTGAAAATACTATCTTAATTTGTATAGAGACAGGTTAAGGACAGTAAAATTCATTGTTGCATGCTTTCTGTTCTTTGTTGTCAGTAGTCAAGACATGAACTGTTTTGTCCTTGAACAAAGTATTTATTGTATGTCAAAGATTATGATCAAAATCAGTATTTGTTAAACTGCTAAATCATACACTAAATTGTTTCAATCTCTGTGATACATCGTATGTTAAACATTGCCATAAATAACTGGCTCGAAATTTGTCACCTCTACCATTAATACTGTCACTCAGAATTTGTAAATTTGTTTACATGTTGGTACTAATGACTGACGTACAAATTCAAATAAGTTAGATATTTACTGAAATGTTGATGCTATCAATAAATCAAATCAGTAGTGGTCTCTTAAAATTTTGGATTAATTTTGTGTATTTATTTGTTATGACACATGTTGTTCTTATCATTTATGATAAGCATTTGTGTCAATGAATAATTTGGTAGAAATAATGAGGTGGCAGATTGTGATCAGTATTATGTCCCAGTCTCCCCAATATTTGCAGTAAATAGTATTTCCCATACCAAACTTGATAATTCAAGTGAAAAGATATGATCCCAATCAAAACAACTGTGCATCATCCCAAATAACAGCATCCTTCTTTCAGAAACCCAAGTCCATGCTAGTTGAGGCTAGACTACGTTTTTTTGTAAAGGTAAATGTGAAAAGGAGCCTTGCCATGTCAGAAGTTAACAGAATAATACTTGTGGCTGCAGCATACTCAGATTATAGAATGTTGTATGTTGGTATGAGGGTGGACGCGGAGAACTTGCTTAATGTCATTTGCTTTAGATTCATTGGTTACCCAGTGGTTTTGGAAAAACAATAAAATATTTTCAGCTCTTCGTTGTACCATTTTCTCCCGACAAAGTGAAATAACATTTATTACTTGCCAACAGTTCCACAAATATTTTTGTAGTGTTAATGGTTACTTGTGTAGACTGGGGAAATTTTCCATTGTATTCTGATTGTCTACATTAATGTTAATTTTTTAAATTGCCAACTGGCAAGTATAATCTGCTTTCGAATTACAAAATGCCTGTACCCAGCCTCCTGATGGTGTGTGCTACTTTTCACCAGTCATTGCCTTTTGGATAACTGAATTTTTAAGTATTAAAATATAATTTTGTGCTTTCATTGTTATGTAAGAGTTCTTGTATGGTGTGTTGTCCATTCAATGTGTATTTACCATGCAAAGTTATTGCTGGTTTTAAAGATGATCCTCAAATTATTTAATTATTTAAGAAGAAAAATTGAGGATCAAACTTATTTATATTTTTGTTCTTCTTGCAACTATTTACTTCTGTATATTTGCCCATAACCATCAGTTTTGTCCTGAAGAAAACTATTACTTGACATTGATTGTCAATGATTCTTTCATACTTGAATTTTGTGTATAATTTTGGTATACGACTGAAACTGAAAACAGGTGTGTAACCTTGTTTTAACCAAAATCATTGACATTAATTTCTTGTTCGATGCACATGATGTTCATAGGAATACTTACTTTATTAATAAGAAAAATTAAGAACTTGGATGTTATTTTGAACACAACATATGATAAATTTTATAATTTCTTTGTCTGTTGTAAGCAGTTTGATAGCACATTACAGAACACTTTTAGTTCCAAAATATTTGCATTCCATAAATGTGATTCCGAAACAGTATGAATGTGTAGTGCAGTTCAGAAGTAATGTGAAATATTAATTTTACATTATATAAATGTATATTTTTGTGCAGTATTAAAGTGACAGTTATCAAAATGATACTTGTTGACTAATCATTATTCAAGGTGATAATGAGACTTGATAGAATAAGAAAATTCAAAGATTTCAGTCTGTTGAAACTAAAACTGTTTAATATGCTGCTGAGGAGTGAAATCAACTCTACAAACTGCATGATCTTCAAAAGAGTTTGTTTCAATAGTAATTAGCTTATTTTACTAGTATTATTTTATTTAGTCAGTTACTTGAGCTCCTTCATGGAGCATCTCATATGCAGAATCAGTGCTCACACATTCTGCAGTTTGTAGTATTGGATATGGACTATTCAGCGGTACTGTGTGCCTTAATCTCATCTTTCAATGTATTTTAATAAATATTTTGTAATAGTAGTATGCTTGTTTTGGATGATGTTATTGCTCTAATGTGGCATAGATTTTTGAGTTTCTGACTGAATTTTTATCTTCTGAAAATGACAGGAGAAATTCTGGTTCCTACTTAAAACTATTTTGTACATACTTTAAAAGTATTAAAAATATTTTCTTACCAGTTTTCCACCTGTTGAAGTATGTGAACAGGTGTCAAGCTTACTTTTTGTTCCATTAAAAAATGTTAAACTGTCTCTTGTGCTGCGTGAATTTTTTCAGTTTTAACCAGTCTCATATTTTACTGCTTTGTCTCCATGAACACACAGATATTCTTTCATATTACCTGCAAGCATTAGTAGTTACACTGTTTGTGGTATAATTTTTAGATATAGTCCTCAATATTTTAATCTGGTTTTTCTTTCAAATACTAGAACACAAATGATGGAATTCCATGACTCAGTGTTCTAGGTAACATTCCTCTCTAATTTTAATAATTTTTTATAAGATTCAAAAGAATTGTTCCCTTTAGCAGTCTGAAATTTTCTCGATGTTGCCCTTGAAGATAGTAAGATGAAGTTATGTTTTACTATGTATAGTTAAATACTGTTGTCAAGTCATACTGAAACTTAATTATTTCATGAGCTCTATCTTCATACTCTCAATGGTTAATATAATTTGCACACTGAGTGCACAAATCAGTTCGTAGTTTGTCACTGTGGCAATGATGGTATCAAAGTATAAAGAGCTTGAAAGGATTTATATTACAAAAAATATCTATCCCCAGTAGTAGCATTGAGCCAAATTATTTACAGAATTTATTCAGATGAAGCACTGTCAGTTAGCATTGAAATGTGCAGTTGGGCTATCCAAATATTGTGTGGTATAGGGGCGGACTTAATTGTATTTTATAGGGCTTATAAAAGATGGCTCTCTCCATTTCAATGCCATTTGCTTCTTTTATACACATGGCTTGATTTGAAACTGTGAAGTCCAGATATCTTTATGCTTTGGTGACAAGTATGTTTTGGCACATCATTTTCCTAATGATCGCTATTAATGTAATTGTGTTGGTATAAGTTGATCCATGACAATTTGCAATGCTGTTGAAAGCGTTCAACAATGAAATGCAAAATGCTTCAGGTGAAAAATATAATGTTGAGTTGAAATATAGAAAATTAGATAACACGAATGATAACAGTAAGCACATGAAGCTGTTGACTGACTTACTATAACTGATAAAGATCAGTTTACAGTGACTCAGCCATGCATGCTTAGAAATAACTTTTCTATTGAGCTTGTATTACAAGATAGCCTGATTAAGAAATGTAGTTCTGCAGTGTTTTGGTAAAACACTAAGTTGCAAGTTTGACCTCACGAAAAGTCTGTTCTTGAGACTATGCTGATCACAATGAACTGCTGACTATTTTTATTCAAGTCAGTAGCTCATAAAAAACTTCTGATACAATTCTTCCAGGTGTGAGATTGCAGTGTCAGTTTTTAAAACTGTCAGACGTTTCAGCCCTGTTGCAAGTAGACTCCGTCTGGGTATTTTTCTGACCCATTCCGAGGAGGAGGATACTTGCAACAGTGGTCAAAATGTTGGACAGTTTTAAAGATTGACAATGCAGTTTCTCACCCTGAAGAATTTTAATGGTTGACAATGGCTACAGAAGCCTACACTTACACTCGTACAATACTTCATTGGGAATTGTCTTCTGGCCTCCCTAATGCCTTGTCTTTCTAGTTTAAGAATGATTGTATATCCTTATAAATGTGACATTGGTTTTCAGTTATTAGATACTCTTGATCCGGAATGAATATCCATTCTTCTGTGGAGAATTAATTGGTACTTTTTAGAAGGCTCACTCTTACAGCACCAATGATTTCCAGAATTATTTTATTTTGAAATTTCTATTAAGACACATTTTTAATTCACCATAAGACCACTGCTGATCACAGCAAATGGCTCTTCTGTGAAAAGTGGTGGCCCCATTACATTCATTGTGTTGAATTTATAATTCTATGCCCCACACTTTGTTTCAGCTGATTAAATATTATGTTTGTATTATGAAAACTTAGATATAAATACAGCACCAATTTTGCATGGTTAATTAAATAAGAGATATCTTACGACATTTTTATTGGTGTGCCCAAAGTTTTTCTTAATTTTAACATTCCATTAGCGCACATGGTAATATGACAAACAAACAAAAAAAGCTATCAGAGGGACATTAAACCCTAAGCATGCTTCCTTCCTTCCTTTATCAAATAAATTAGATTTATGGGGTGTGTTTTGGAGATAGATTCCTAATTTATTTTTTATTTTACATAAGCAAATATAAAAGAATTCATGCAGCAGAAGAATTGATAGTATCTTTGGCTGTGAACTTTTCCTATTATTTCATTAGTATTATTATTGTTATAAATTATGTATATTGACAATGTTTTTCTGTTTTCATTGAACTTTTTGAACTTTCATTTGTTTATATGTACATTTTCTTTTTTTTTTTCTGGCTGTATAGTGTGTAATAAATTCTCTATAAATGTTTCCATATATTTTAGAGTTTTTTGTCTTACATTTTCAAATGTCTCAAAAATGTGCTAATTGTGTCTATGCTATTTTCAAACCTGGGTGTAAAATATTCCAGATCCATTCCTGGGGGGAAAATCAGAGTGCAAAGCAAAGAACACCCGAGTAAATGATGCAAGAAAATAATGTAGAAACCATTTTAAAGATGCTACTAGCTGCAGAACAATTGAACAAGACAGTAAAAGCATACACTGTTCACCCATGTAGACATTTAATGGCTCTAAATTCAAATTGAAGATCTTGAACTCCTATGTCAGTCTCAAATTTGAATGATTATTTGTACATAAGGAAACTGAAATGTAATTATTTATTTAAAGCCTATGTTTGTTTGTTTGTTAAAAACTTGTGAGACCTGGAAAAGCAGTCTGGTAGTTAAAAGCATGTAATCCATAACTAATTACAAAAGGTATTTTTTTATTACAGAAATAATACAGGTAGATTTTGGATTGAACATTAAAATACATTTATATTGCAATATGAAATAAAGCAGTGGAAATTCCAATGCCTTTCTGCTACTGATTGTGGCCAAAGTGTTGTGAAAAGTAGTAGATGAGTTTTGTTGTTTGAGTAGAAAATTAACTTCTAATGGCCGAAGTAAAGATTATGTAAAATGCAGAATGACTGTGGGAAGAAAAAATTTCTGGCAATTTGTTTACACCCAAAATTTAAATGTTTGAAGTCTTTTCTGAAGGCATTTGTGTATCATTGTAAGGACCTGAAATGTGGATGGTAACGAGTTCAGACAAAAAGTCGGTAGAAGCTTTTTATATGTGCTGCTACAAACAAATGCAGAAGATTTGATTGGTGAATTGTGTAACTAATGAGATGGTGCTGGAACAGAATTGGGGAGAAATTTCTGGTATACCTTGTGTTAGAGAAGGGGCACATTGGTAGGTAGCATTCTGCGATGACATGGAATCGTCAATTTCGCATTGGAGGGAAGTGTGTGTGTAAAAATCGGAGGAAAACCAAGAGATGAAGACAGTTAGCAGGCTCAAATAGATAAGGATTGCTGTTCTTATGAGGAGATAAAGAGGTTTGCTCTGGATAGAGTATGGTGGAGAGATGCATCGAACCAGTCTTCAGACTGAAGACCACAACACCACCACTGCAAGTGATCATTACTACTGTTGCAACTGGTCTTTCAGATTCTGGGGAGGCCAGGTTATATTGCAATGTGATTAAGGAGAGGAAATCTGAGACTGCTGACCAAGTTAAAACCAAGTGGTATTTGAAACACTGTAAAAACTTTTGCAACCAGATAGACTTCATAAAGTGTGAAATATCTTAAAAGAATGGGATATCAAATTTTTGTATTTCAAGAAACACAAAGGATTTCAGCAAATATGGTGTTTTAAAAGAAAATTGATAAAAGGATACAGCACCATATATGGGAGTTGCTTTTGCAGTCTCCAAAAATATTTTAATTCAAATAACTGAGGCAAACCAATTAATATTACACTAATGACAGTTGCATGAAATAAAGCATATCAATGGTGTTGAACTGCAACCTTGTATGTCAGATTGTTCATGTAAGAACATTGTTGCCAATTTGTATTTAATTTATGGCTTGAAAATTATTTTCCAGTATGTTTTCATGGAGTATTTTATTAATAAAGTAATTTATAGTGATAATAATTGTTTTTTATTTATTTGCTATCAAGATAACTATAAAATAATAATGCTTATTTCACTCTCTTGTAAAACAAGTTTTTTGACACACAAGGTTGCTGTTCAACACCATCGATATGCTTTAATTAATGCCCATATGCCAATCAACAAGGATAACTGTTTGTAATCGAAGGAGTTAATAAAGCTTGGAAACATTAGAAAACATCTCAAAAATTCCCTCAAAAGCATGTTAAAATTAAAATGGGTGATCTTAATGCTCAATTAGGTAAAAAGACAATATATAATAAAAAGGTGGACAGATGTCCTGTGTGTAAGTGGACAAACCAAAATCACCAAAGACTTGTTGAAACACGAAAAAAAAAAGTGTAAAATGAACACATCTGGGAGGGAGGGGGGGGGGAACAACCCTCTTGATGGGCACTCAATACAATTACTGAAAAATTTCAAATAATCGTGTAGCAATTTCATACCCTAACTAAAAAGGAATTTTAAATGTCCAGTTTTGGAAAGGGTTTAATATTACTTAGGCTATTATTTAATGTGGAAAAAAAGTAAAACTTCAAAAATTTGAAACTGCTGAAATAACCTCAAGTGTTGCAAGCAAACGTGACAAAAGCACATTGCAACAGTTGGTAAAGCCTGAAAACAAAGTTCACAGCACAAAATAGATTCTGCTTTGGAATGCAACTTGTGAAACAGACATTACAAAATTGGAATATTAACGAAACTGAAGCAAATAACATCTTTCTAATTGTAAGAAAAGAAACATCTAAGTTAATCCAACAGAGTAAAAGAAACTACAACAAGGCCCAACTTTTTAGACATCAAAAAAGACTTTCAAAACAACACAAGAAACTTGTATAAAACATTCAAAACAAAATTAATTGGTTACCAACCTCATTCTCTTTGCTTCAAAAATGAAAATGAATGTTTGGCTCTTAACAACCAGGAAAATTGTAAGGTACTTGCAGATTATTTTGAAAAAAAAAAAAAAAAAAAAAAAAAAAAAAAAAAAAAGGAATCTCTACTGACTGGCTGATAAAAATGAGCGAGATGCGTGCAGCGAAATCGAAGGAGCCTGAACTTAAGCAGCATGTTCTCCACAATGCATGTTGTTTGTTGTGAAGCAGGCCCCCCCACCTGAGTGTTTGCTGCCCCGGTGCTTTCCCCCTCCCCGGGTGACGGCTGTGGCAGCTCGGACAGCACTCACACTCGCGTCCTTTTCGTTGTGCTGAAGAATCCGTTCTGAATCGTATCAAGTGTGACACGGTTAATCTGTCTTGCAAGCGTTCAGCATGAGCAAAAAAGCTTCCGATATAAGTGTGCCGGTTTTGTTACTTAATGGGAAGATTCGTATTTGTTTGTAAAGGTGTGTTGGGAAAGAGCTGTGCTTAATATGCAACTCAACCGTAAATATCACAGCACCGCTAGTTGCACTGTCACTACGAAAATACACTCCATAACACACGAGAGGGTAATGTAAAAATAAATTAATAGGTACTGTGTGTGACTGCTGAAAGTTTCAAATTTTAGCTTTTCCTTTTTAAAATTCAGCTTCAATAAAGACATTTCGAAAATTTTCCATCTCTAGAATCCTTCAATTTATGTAATTTACAGAGACTGCAGAAATAATTTAAAAATTTTTGTTATTAAAAAAAAGCAAAACCTTCACTCTGAGTTTATATGACACCTTTTTCGGTGTACCCACAAGATGGCCCATCAAGAGTTCAGTTTCAGTTAACAATAATACCATGTGATTCAGTTATGACAAACTGCTATTACCATTACATTGGAGACTTGACTTAATTTTATAAAGACAATATCTGTAAAAATGTTATACTTGAAAACTTAAATAGTGTATTACAAACTTTTGTTTTTCTGTAACATGCCTCTGACGTTCAGAGTTCCTTGTGGTTTGGTTGAACCAGTGTCACCTTGATGGAACTGGCTTGAGTTCCTTGCCACTGATCAGTGGATCTAGAGTCCGGTGGACGGGGTGTAAGAAAATGATCGTTGCAGGGTTTAAGCTTATGTGTAGACAAGTTAGTACTTTGTTTTGCTTGTGTTGTGCGAGTGCTGTAAGAGTGAAAATGAAGAGTGAGAAAATAATTATTCACCATGTCAGGAGTGCCTTCTAAAAACAAACAAAAACTCTATGTTGAAGGAAGACTGTTTCAAGATCAGTGGGATATTGAATATTTTTTAGTGCAAAGAGAAAGTGTTGTATTAAAGAAATATATTGATCGCCATTTTACAATAAAACATCAATTGTTTAGTGATACCTTTCCTCGGCGATCCACCGTAACATAGCTTTAACATGTTCTTTGGTGCAACAACATCGGCGGTGATGTCACACGATGTAGCCGTAACAAAGGCATCCTGTGAAAATTGTTATATACTTGGTAAGCATATGATACTATTTACTGATACAGAAATTGTAAAGGAGTGTTTTGTAACTTTTTTAAATTAACCATGGATTTTTTACCCCAATGCAAACAGGGATGTGTTGTGAGTGAGTGGTATTGTAGATCCAATCTGAAAGCAGCGCTTTTTTTCTTTAAACTACATTCTATGAAAACTCTGTTTAGCCATTTAAATTTTAGCTGCCAACTTAAGTAAGAATATTTACCGCTAGCATTATTTTTTGATATATACTACTTAATAAATAACAGTTACATCAAGTTAGGTAGTACCAGGTTGTAGAGTCCTAAACAAAAGCCAGCTGTCAACATCCATAGTAGAAGATTTAAAATTTAATTCAGATTTAACACCTTGGGCGCCGCCGGCCAGAGCAGGTGGCTCTGGCGGACCTCAAAAAAATGTTTGGAAATCTATCGGACTCAACTGCTTGGTCGTTAGTCCGTAGCTTACAAACTAAGGTAAACTAACCTAAGGACAACACAAACACCCATGCTCGAGAAGGGAATTGAACCCCTGACGGTGAACGGCCGCGCGCACCACAGCACGGCACGCAGTACCCACGGTTAATCTGCTGTGGCCTGACGCGCCTCTGACGTCATTGTGACAGTCAACATGTTAAGCAAAAAAACTCCCAAACAACTGTCATTTATTTACTTTTGAAACATGAGCAGGTTAGTGTCAAAAGCTGTATGAAGTTACCTAAGAAAGATTTTTACTAATTTTTAATACTCGAGTGATTCTTACACAGTATCTGTGAATATTGTATGTTTTATGTTATATTTTCTATATTATGATTGGATTCCTGTAACTCATTTCATTGTAAGCTTCAATAATGTATAACAATCACAGGACACTTTTACATTCTAAGTGGTGAGTAGTTATAAAATTGGTACCACCTTTACAAACATGTTCACCTTAACAGGCAATTATTAGAAGGAAAAAAAATAGAAGTCAGAAAAATACACATATGCCAGTTTTCCTACCGAAATAAAGGTTTCTGCAACACACTTTCACACAATCAACATTAAGTACTTAATATACATCACACCAATATATTAGTAGTATTTAAATGTGATGATGGCTTTCTGGGTTTCAGTCTGCATCACTAATGTGATAAAATCGTTCGACCTCATCTGGGAATCCTTGAAGGTGAACATTTAGGAATATGGTCAAGGGACACTACTTTCATAGTGTGGGACTGGTGAGAATTTTGGGTGGATGGGAAGCACGCTCCGGATTGACAAGAAGTTAAGGTTACTGCTGCTCCAAAGTTTGTATTCGATTAGCAAACATTAATGTAATAGTTTATCTTTATCCCAAAGTCTTCAGTTCTTTCCAGCACTAACATCACAAGGTGCAGTAATGAATATTAATTTTTTCTTAAAATGTTTCAGTATTTTTATATCAGGTAGGGTAATATGTTTTAGTTAATTTGCTCTATTTCAATGGTACGACAACACATGAATATAAATTCAGAGACTGAAGCGTGAGATTTCATGGCTACACAAGACAGTTCAGATTTAACGATAACGTTAACTTCCGGTAAATTGTCCATAAAGTGATGCTTTAACTTTTAACCATGTTAACGTTCTTTAGTAACAGTTTAATGATTAATGTAGTTTACTTTTTGGATAATGATGTCCAGCTCTGGCAAATATCACAGTGTCAGTTCACAGTAATCAGTCGCCCTGTCTGCCTTGCCAAGGAAAAAAAAAAAAAAAATCATTCTGGAAATGCCTGTCAAAAGATTGCAGCAGAGTTTCAGATGGCCACTCAAACTTTTGAAGTTCTTACACATCTTTCTTTAAAATTAATTATGATTTGTCTAAAGAACAAGCGCACAAATTCTGAAAAATGAAGAAAATGTTAATTAACAATACATTCGGCTATATTTAAAAAACCAATGTACTCTTCTATTAACAGTAATATATTAAAATAAAGTTTGATTATAAAACAAATGGGTGTAGTTATTGCACAGTGTTATTTTGTCCTGTGATAATGCTGTGGCCCACTTGAAATATAACTTTAGAGAATTTGGCCCGAGGGGAGAAAAAGGTTGAGTATGGCTGAACTGAGGAAATATTTGAGGACTGTAAAACTGCCATAATTCGTCCATTGCATGAAAATGGGGATACAACCAATGCGAACAATCACCGAGGAATACCTCTCCTTTACCTGATCAAGCCCAAGAACAGTTGGAACTAAAATTGGTGAATACCAAACTTATCCTGTCAGAATCTAATTCATACTTTAAAACTAATCCTTAGGCACCAAAGGATTTCTGGTAAAAGTATGAAATCTACACTTTCGATTTTAAGAAAGGCCTAAGACTCAGTTGATCGTGAATCTCTTTTCCAGAAGAAAACAATAAAATAATAAATAAAATAAAAATTTAAACGAACAAAGGGCTAGATAATAAAACTAACACTGTTTAAGGAAATGTTAACATACACTAACTCTAAATTCCTGGGAGAAATTCCTGAATTGTTTTATATAACGGCTGATGTTAGATAGAGAGAGGGACTCTCGTTATTGCTGTTTAATTGTGCATTGGTCAGTGTTTATGTTCTTATTATTGCATTGATCAGTGTTTGTGTTCTTATTAGTGTATCTAGACCAATTTCAGCCTATTAATGGGCCATCTTTTCAAGTAATGTGGTTTCGGCTGGAACCCATGAAGCAAATAGACTGTTTGGTAATTGAGAGCAGTTCCCAAACTGATCCATCTGCTGCATGGGCTTCCAGTCAAAGCCACATTGACCCATTAATAGGCCAAAACCAGTCTCACATATAGTAATAACAAGGCGATCACCAAATAATTCACACTTAAATAGTAATAATGATTAATCATTCCCAGGCAGTGATATCATAAATGTTCATTGTTTAGCTGTGTTTTGGATAAAGGTAATTACAGAATGGCAAGATCAAAAGTCAAGTCAAAATATAGAGCAATCAGTAAAGATAGGTAGAAGCAATATTAGAGAAGATTGTCTCGTCTTTGCAGATGATCTAGCAATTTTAACTAGGCATATTACCATTGATTTGATTTGGTTTGATTTTTCCAGGGAAGCCAAAACAGTCTTGGTCCAACCCGCCACTGCCCGCACCGAAACTAAGTTTATTGTGCAGTATCGCTCCCTGTATATCTAGTAAAGCCAACCAATGCCCTTGAACAGTGCAAGGAGTCCCTTTACCAGTTCTTTACTAGACACAATTTCTTCGGGTCTGGTTGTCCCAAATGTTTTGTGCCTTTTACTCTCCAATGCAATGCATTCGAAGATTAGATGTGATGCAGTTTCATCACCGTCATCACAGATCCTACATTTAGGGTCCTCTTCTATTATTCCCATTGTATGGAGGTGTTTTTTGAAATTCCCATGGCCTGTCAGCAATCCAACCATGAGTCTAATCTCTCTCCTGTTCAGGCCCAGGATTGCAGAGCTTCTTTTAAAACATGGCTTTGGCATCATTACCTTGCCATGTTTTTGGTGATGGACTTTGGTCCAATATTCTACGTGCTGTCTTCTGAGCCAGTTACGTAGCTCCAATTTGATCATTGCCTTGGTGATTGTCAGGACAGGTTCCGGTTCAATAAATGGAGACTCTGTCCCCATCCTGGCTAATCTGTCGGCATGTTCGTTGCCACTGATCCCCGAGTGGCCAGGGACCCACAATAGGTTTACCCTATTGCTTTCCCATAGCTCCACCAGAACCCTGTGACATTCTGCAACAATTTTAGACCTTGTTGCAGGAGCTGGCAGTGATCTCAGGGCTGCCTGGCTGTCTGAATAGATATAGATGCTACGATCTTTGTAGCACCTACTCAAATTCTCCTCCACACATGCCCTGATGGCAGTGATTTCAGCCTGGAATACTGAGGCCAGTTTCCCTAGAGAGATGACACCCTCCAGTCTTGGCTGCACCCCGTATACCCCGGCCCCAACGCTTTGGTCTGATTTCGACCCGTTAGTGAACCAGACAATATCCCCCGTACGGTGTCGAACTGTTTTCTCCCACTGCTCCCTACTTCCAATTGTTATACTGAAAGGCTTGTTGAAGCAGTATGGGGTTATAATATAGTCGGATGGCATTTCCCCAACCTTTCCTATATTTACCACACTCACTATTTTAGTGTGTGATTCTGGATATTCCAAAGAGTTCCAGTTGTCACCAGATTTGAGTCTGTATGCACCAGCTGCTGCCTCCATCTCGACCCAAAGGTGTAATGGGGGCATATCCAGTATGGTTTCCATCCCAGCAGTTGGTGTGCTGCTAATTCCGCCTGTTATGGCTAAGCAGGCTAGTCTCTGCACCTTACCAAGCTCCTTAGCAGCAACCTGCTGCTCTACCTTCTTCCACCACACGACCGCCCCTTAGGTGATCCTGCGTCTAATCACCGTGGTGTATATCCAGTGCATACCCTTGGGGCTCAGGCCCCAATTTTTGCCACAAACTCTCCTGGTACTTACTAAAGTACCTTTTGCCTTGGAGCAAATATTCCTAATGTGAGGAGTCCATGTCAGTTTCTCATCTAGGGTAACCCCTAGATATTTCACTGTCTCCTTCACAGGTAGCGCTTCATTGAAAAGCTTTAGATTCCAACTTGAGTGTTGGATATGTTTCCTTGTGAATGGTACAACAACAGTCTTCTTAGGACTAACCCCCAGATCCTGTTTTCTGCACCAGTCTTGCACAATGTCCAATGCACCTTGTGCCATATTCTTCACTGTGTCAGCAAATTTGCCAAGTATTACTATGACAAGATCATCTGCGTATCCTTGGCAAAAGTACTGCCTAGAGTTTAATTCTCCAATGAGATCATTCACCACTAGATTCCACAATAAAGGGGAAAGAACTCCTCCTTGTGGGCAACCCCTAGTGGTGTTGATTACCATTTTTTCATTCATCATGGTAGCCTCTACCTTTCTTCCACTGAGCATGGCCCTAGTCCACCTACATATAGTAGTCCCTAGGTCATGCACCTCTGCTGCCCTAACAATGGAATCGAAGGTCGTGTTGCTAAAAGCCCCCTCAATCTCCAGGAAGATACAGAGGGCTATTTCCTGAAAGTGTAGTGCTTTCTCCACCTTCCCAACAAGTTGGTGGAGAGCTGTCTCACATGATTTACCTGGTTGATATGCATGTTGGTTTGAATGTAAAGGAGCCCTACTTAACCTCCTTTCTCCAACACACACATTAACCAGATTTTCCAATGTCTTAAGAATGAAGGAGGACAGGCTGATTGGTCTCATATCCTTGGCCTTGGTATGATCAATTCTCCCTGGCTTTGGAATGAAGACAACCTTCATTGCCCTCCAGGCATTGGGAATGATTCCTGCTGCTAGGCTAACCCTGAATAACCCGCATAGGAATTTAATAAGATTTTCTCACACTTGTTGCAGGAGAGCTGGAAAGATTCCATCGGGGCCAGGTGACTTGAACGGTTGAAATGTTCCCACTGCCCATCAGACCTTACTGAAATCGACACACTCCTTGGCCAGATCCCAGTCCTACTTGCGAATACCTGAGAACCGTTGTCTCTCAGGAATTGCATTCTGGTCCGAGTTATTTCCCAGAGTATATTGAGGAAAGTGAGTTTTGAGGAGCAGTTCCAGCATTTCATATGCTGTCTTTGTATACTCCCCATCCTCCTTCCTCAATGTTCCTCCTGGATTAGTTGGTACCCTAGTGAGGATTTTATGAAGTCTCACTTGAGCAGCTGTGCCCTCCACTTCCTCACAGAATACCTTCCAGGATGCCTCCTTTGCCCGTCTGATGGCAAGGTTGTAATTGACAAGGGCCTCACGATACTTTGCCCATTGTCCTTTGTGCCTCGCAAGGTTAAACAGTCTTCGTACCTGTTTCCTTTGCATTTCCAGGTTATTATTCCACCAAGGCACACTCCTATTTGTGCACTTCTTGGTGATTGAGCAATTGTCCTGGTATGAGGTCACTATAGCAGAGGTTACGGCCTCTGCTACTTCCTCAAACTCTGCTGGATTCCTTATCGAAGTTTTAATTTCAGATAGGCTGAAGTCAAGGTCTCTCCTATATGTCTCCCAGTCCATTTTCCTGGGATTCCTATAGGCCATGGTCTGTCTGGTTCCCATTTCAACCTTGAATTTAATATACATGTGATCTGATGAGGATGGCTCCAGGACCACATGCCACTGTTTGATGTAACTTCCCATCATCATGGAACCAAAAGTTATGTCAATTACTTCTTCCCTTCTACTATTCCTGAATGTAGGTTCATCACCCCTATTCAGGATCTCCAAGTTGTTAGATAGGAGAAATTCAAGAAGGTGCTCACCTCTACTGTTGGTGTCCTTGCTGCCCCACAATAGATTGTGGGTATTGGCATCACATCCCACCAACAGTTCGTCACCTTGCCGATGGCAGGCTTCCGTCAGTATCCTCACTTCCAAAGGAGGAGGAGAGCTGTCTTCCTAAGGAAGGTATGCTGAGGCCAAAATAATTTCCCTCTTGATACCTTCCTCACGTTGCTGCATCCTGATGGTCACCAAGTCCCTGGAACAAAAATTCATCATTGGTATGAAAGGTATTCCATTTCTAACATAAATGCATGTTCTGGAGTTTTTTAGATTTCTAGCATAAATCAGCTTACCTCCAGTACCACCGAGGCCCGATACACCCCCTTTGTATAAATAGGGTTCTTGTATCAGGGCCACGTCCACCTCCTGTCTCCCCAGGTGATAGCTCAGGGCAGCAGTGGCCCCTTTACTGTGCTGCAGGTTTATCTGCAGCACTTCCAGTCCCCATCTTGCTACCATTATTGCCTTTAAGGTCTTTGATTACCCTGACGGCGACCTGCAAGAACCCTAAAAACAGTTTCAGGGCTTGCTCTCGCATTGCCTTCAGGGACTTCTCTCTGACCTCCACCACCAGGGTTTGTCCTTCCGGAACGACCTTTTGGTTAATTACCCTCCAATCCTCTGTCGAGGCTTTTGGGTTCTGGACCCTTATTTTCTCAAACAGAGTCTTTGGAGGGACATCCTTAAGGATCTTTGGTATCCATATTGATACCTTTGCGGTCTTCAGGAGTTCGGTTGCTGTCTTGACCAGCAGCTTCGCATCCTCCCACGGGGATATCATGGGCACCTTGTCCTTAAGCCATTCTGCTGAGTGCTCCACCTCACAGACAAAAATGAGGGCACCGCGATCTAGATAGACCCTCCTGAATTTGGGTCCTGGACCAGCGTCCCCCCCAATCTCTTCAAAGAGGGCCATCTGCACGAGCTGCTCCTGCTGTGAGGTGATGCTCACCAGTGGGTATCCTTCTTGGACAACAGCCACTCTAAAGACGGAGACTGCAGTACTATAGGTCTGTTTTCCTATTTCCTGCCTCAGCCCTTTAAGACTTCCTCCTCTCTGGACAGGAGTGATCCTAGATTCCTTCCTAACCCTCTTGCCATCTGTCTTTGACGTCAAGGGCGTCTGTGTATCCCCTTCGACCTGAGGCAGTTTCTTTTTGGAGGTCTTGGGCTCAAGCCCTTTTGATTCCCTCCACTTATGCTTAGGAAGCCATTCTTTTCCTTCCTTTTGCTTCTGTTCCTTGAGAAGTTTCCTCCTCTGAGCCCCAGACAAGGCCTTAATCCTAATCTGGTCCAACTTCTCTGTTACAGTACCCACTTCTTGCTCAGGTCTAGACCCTGATTCAGAAGTAGGAGTGCATTCCATCGGTCCTGATCCTGATGTCTGAGTATCTGAGGTCTCAGATTGCCCCTCAGATTCTTTTAAAATACTTTCTTTCTCTGTGTTCATCTTAGTCCCACGAGATTTGGGGATTTATATGGTCCACACCACGATAACCCCGCGTGGTGCAAGGCTACTTACTCAGGGAGATCGCCCGGTATCCCTGAGGCTCCGTTCAAGACACATCCACCCATGTGCCACGCACCCCTCGGCATGGATCGCATCACACCTTGGGTTGGGAAAGGACTGGGAGAGGATAAGGAAGACGGGACGTTGTGGGACACACTTGGTCTGATCCATCAGCTGAGGCCTTTCCGGCAGTAGGTTCTCTACCTTTGGTATAGCCCTCTGCTTCACACAGATACGCAAGCCTCTCCACCCGCACGGACAGTGCTTCGTCAAGGTGGTGTCCCCCGGAGAGGAGGCATAATACCATAGATCAAAAACAAAACTGAAATTCTTAAACAAGTTGTGGAAAAAGTAAGACTACAAATATCATTCAAAAAAACATAATGTATGTTATGCAAAAAATACAGTAAGCACCAAAGTTGTAGAGCACAAAATTTGGAAAAATAGAAAGGTTCCTCAATTTAAATATTTGGAGGAAATTGTACCAAAAAAACGGTCTGGTAACTGCTGCAAACAACATTTGTTGTCAAAAAATGGCAATCTCATTCAGATTAATGCAAAATATTTATAATAATTAAAAACAAAACAAAATTCTAAATTCTGTAACCTTCAGAATTACCTGCCCTGAAATCAAAGTTAGATGTCTTTATGGAGCAGAAACTTTAATTCTAAATAGAAACTGGAATATTGAAGAAACTTGGAAGTAAGTTAATTAGAAAATATTCGACCCAAAAATTACTGAAGGAGAAACTTACAGGCTGAGAAGTAATAAGAAAATAGAATACACACACATAATGGTGGTATCAGAAAATGAAGACAAATTTTATGGTCACATTAAAAGAATGTCACCCACTAGGTTGATAAAACAAATAGTACAATGCTATGAAAACAGTAGTAAGATCACAACTGAGCTCTTTAAATGGATCAAATGCAATTAAGAATGATCTTAAAGTAGCAGGTATAACTGGCAAATGTTACAGATCGAAGCACATGCAGACAAAATATATTTCTTTGGAATGATTGCCTCACTCATTCCATTTACTTCTCTTTGTATTCAGCAGGCTTGTTCCTCTCGGGGTCCTATCGTTATTTTAACATCACCAACTAGCTTGCAACCATTTACATTCTCTCTGCAGCTATTGTGCACTGATCATTTGCTTTCTGCCCTTGTTTGCCTCTCCTTTTCTTCTTGTTTTCACTAAAATCTTTCACAAAAGTACCTTCTCCTCCCTCAGCCCTTACCTTGTGGAGACCACCCAGTGACTCCATCTTGTGTTTTGGACATTCCTTCCTCTCTGCATCTGAGTTCCTTCTGAAAGACACTATTGTTTCACTAATTTACACATCTGCATTAGATGATAGAGATGACTTACCAAAAGGACCAGCTCGTCGATAGAAACGAATAAAATCACACACATACACACATACAAGCTTTTGCCACCACTGGCAGCTTCTTCAGTAAAAAGAGGAAAAAAGGGGAGGAGAAAGGGAAGGATATGGGTTTTAAGGAAGTGGAAAAGGAGTCATTCCAATCCCAGGAGTGGAAGGACTTACCTTAGGGGAAAAAAAGGAAGGTTGCTAAACCCAGCATTGCCTGAATGTATATGCATTTTTCATGTCTCACATTAGAAACTAAAATAAAAATTTGAAAAAGATTTCATCTTCATTCATCCATGAAAACAGCCTAGAAATTATGAAACAGTAAAACGAAGAAATATGCATAATGTACAAAATTTCAAGTGCAGTATCCAGAAAAAGAAAAATAGTACTAAAATACAAGTGATGTATAACATTAGTTGAATTCAAAACATGACTATAAACAATATTTATTGATACTTGTGATGGGAAAGTATTTGTGACTCATTGTCAACAACATCATAGCTCCTGAACTATGTGTCAGGTAGTTTTAAACCCACAGCAATTGCTATCTGCTAGTAAGCAATATGTGAACCAAGTTTAGTTGAAATTGGCCCATTATTTTAGGAGGAGATGTGGAAAAATAGCGCATGATGTAGAAGTTATTCGGAAATTTCATTATTTATGATGTTATATCTCCTGAAATATATGTAGTACTATGATACACATTCAAAGGTACATTCAATGGTATATGGGCCTAAGGTCTGCAAAATATGTCATGAATGGTGTTAGTAGAGACAAAACCATTTAGTAGTAGAGACAAAACCACATGCGTGATTATGCAGTTTTTCATGAACCAAATTGTTTATGACTTAATACCTCATGAACTATATGTCAAACTGTGATATAGTATCGAAGGAACATTCAGTGGTATGTATGTGTACTGTCTGTGAATTGTCTTGTGAATACAATTTACATTGTAGAAGTAATAAGTTGAAATGTTATGCAAAATTCTGTAGATCTACATCATGAACATCGGAAAAGTACTAAGCAATAAACTTTTTTCCTTTCATCATTTTGTTGGAGTTGTCAGTGAGAAAAAGATTCATAAAGATTTGAAATTGTGTTCAAAGTTCGTTGCAAGTCACTAAGTGCTCTCATTGTCAAATAGTTGATGAATAAGATCACGCTCTTACTTGCCGCAAGATGGATCAGTTTTCATTGTTTATGAAATATTTGTACCAATTTTGGTGGAAATCAGTCCAGTACTTTAGGAGGAGATGTAGAACATACATATATACCCACATAAAGCCTATTTTATAAGATGTATAGACTGATATGGTGTCTGTTCTTTCAGACTTGTTATGTGGCTGTTGGATCTATGGCAATAATATACTATGTGCTGAACCAATTATTTTTATTTATTTATTTATTTATTTTTACAAATTTTTGTGGTGCCACTGTGCGCTGCTATGGAGTGTCATCATCCATCATTATTGATGCAGCAGATGAGCTGTGACTTCCACTGTCCTCACATGCCGCTGTCCATGCCCCTGTGGCCCTGTCCATGCAGCCTCTGCCGTTTGCTGTCTGCGACTCAAGCAGCTACCTGCAGTTGTTGCTACCCCTGCACAACCTCTCTGCACCCTTTGTAACCCCACAATGCATGCTGCCTGCCGCTGAGTCATCTGTATGCCAGATGCCCCTGGTCACTTTTCCGAGAGGTCTGCCTCAACCCGCGGCTCCATCTGTCCACTGCTACAAAAGCTGCTGGGCTGATCAAAGCTTCTACTTCTTCTTCTGTCTTCTTCAGACTCCCTCCATTCCCTGGCACAACCAAAGGACTCATATTCTTCTTGGGAGCAAGAGGGTTTCCTACTGACTACCGGCTCTGCTGCTGGTCTTTGTACTATTGTTCAAGTAAAGCAAAAAGAGTTTCTCGAAGCTGTTCCATCATTTAGAGTGGCATTGGGCAGACAAAGTTCAACATTCCAGAGAGAGGTGACCTATTTCTATTATTAGGAGTACTACACCATTTACATCCTATTCCATGTCCTGTTGTTGTGGTCTTCAGTCCGGAGACTGGATTGATGTGGCTCTCCACCATACCCTATCCTGAGCAAGCCTTTTCATCTCCACATAAGAACGGCAACCTACATCTGTCTGAATCTGCTTACTGTATCCATCTCTTGGTCTTCCTCTTCAGTTTTTACCCCACACATTTCCCTCCAACGCTAAATTCACAATTCCTTGATGTCTAAGAATGTGTCCTGCCAATCAATCCCTTCTTTTAGTCAAGGTACGCCAGGAATTTCTTTTCTCCCCAATTCTGTTCAGTACCTCCTCATTAGTTGCGCGATTCACCCACCTAATCTTCAGCATTCTTCTGTAGCACCACATTTCAAAAGCCTCTATCCTCTTCCTGTCCGCACTGTTTATCGTCCATGTCTCACTCCCATACAAGGCAACACTCCATACAAATGCCTTCAGAAAGGACTTCTTTAGGTTAAATCAATATTCGATGTTAACAAATTTCTCTTTTTCAAGAACGCTTTTCTACCCATTGCCATTCTGCATTTTATATCCTCTGTACTGTGAACATCATTTGTTATTTTACTGCCCAAGTAACAAAACTCGTCTACCTCCTTTATTGCTTTGTTACCCAATCTAATTCCTTCAGCATCACCTGATTTTCTTAGACTGCACTCCATTACCCTATTTTTGCTCTTGTTAATATTCATCTTATATGCACCTTTCAGCACACTGTCCATTCTGTTCAATTGTTCTTCCAGGTCCTTTGATGTATCTGACAGAATTACTATGTCATCGGCAAAACGCAATGTTTTTAATTCTTCACCCTGAACTTTAATTCCTTCACCAAATTTCTCCTTGCTTTTCTTTATAGCTTGCTCAATGTACAAATTGAATAAAATTGGAGAAAGGCTACAACCGTGTCTTGCTCCCTTTCCAACCACTGCATCCCTTTCATGCCCTTCAACTCTGACAACCGCTGTCTGGTTTTTGTACAAGTTGTAAATAACCTTACGCTCCGTATATTTTACTCCTGCTTGCTTCAGAACTTTAAAGAGTTTATTCCAATCAACATTGTCAAAAGCCTTCTCCAAATATACAGAAGCTAGAAATGTAGGTTTGCCTTTTCTTAATCTGTCTTCTAGGATAAGACGTAAAGTGAGTATTGCCTCCCGTGTTCCTACATTTCTCCTGAACCCAAACTGATCTTCGCCGAGGTCGGCTTCTACCAGCTTTTCTATCCTTCTGCAAATAATTTGTGTTAATATTTTGCAACTATGACTTATTAAACTGATGGTTCTGTAGTTTTCACACCTGTCTGCTCCTGCTTTCTTGGGAATGTGGATTATAACATTTTTCTTAAAGTCTGAGGGTACTTCACCTGTCTCATACATCTTACACATTTCATCTTCATCTACATCCTCTTCTCTTCCTACAATATTGTCTCGAAGTTCATTTCCTTTGTAGAGCCCCTCTATATACTCTTTCCACCTTTCAGCTTTCCCTTCTTTGCTAAGAACTGGTTTTTTCATCCGTGTCCTTGATATTCATAGAGTTGTTTGTCTTATCTCCAAATGTTTCTTTTATTTTCCTGTAGGCTGTATCTATTTTTCCCCTATTTATACATTCTTCTACATCCTTGCATTTGCCTTCTAGCCACTCCCGCTTAGCCATTTTGCACTTTCTGTCAATCTCATTTCTTAGTCGTCTGTACTCCATTTTGCCTGCTTCATTTACTGCATTTTTATATTTTCTCCTTTTATCAATTAAATTTAGTACCTCCTGTGCTATCCAAGGATTTTTTGTAGGTCTTGCCTTCCTACCTATTTTGTCCTCCGCTGCCTTCACTATTTCATTTCTCAATGCTACCCATTCCTCCTCTACTGTTTTATTCCCCCCCCCCCCCCCCCCCAATTTCTGTCAATTGTTGCCTAAAGCTCCCTCTGAAATCCTTAAGAACTTAAGGTTCCTTCAATTTATCCAGCACCCATCTCCTTATTTTCCTACCTTTTTGTAGTTTCTTCAGTTTCAGCCTGCAGTTCATAAACAACAAGTTATGTTCAGAGTCTATATCTGCCCCTGGGTATGTCTTTCACTGTAAAACCTGGTTCCGAAATCTATGTCTTACCATTATAAAATCTATCTGGTATCTCCTGGTGTCTCCTGGTCTCTTCCACGTATACAACCTTCTTTTGTGATTCTTAAACCAGGTGTTTGTTATAACTAAATTATGTTCCGTGCAAAATTCTACCAGGTGGCTTCCTCTTTCATTCCTTTTGCCCAGACCATATTCACCTACTATCTTCCCTTCCCTTCCTTTTCCTACTACTGAATTCCAGTCTCCCATCAGAATTAAGTTTTCCTCTCCCTTAATTGTCTGAATAATTTCCATTAGCTCCTCATATATTTCTTCGATTTCCTTATCATCGGCAGAGCTAGTTGGCATATAAAACTGTACTACTGTTGTCGGTGTTGGCTTCGTATCTATCTTGACAATGATAATGCGATCACTGTGCTGCTCATAGTAGTTTACCCGCATTCCTATTTTCTTATTCATTATCAATCCTACTCCTGTGATACCCCCAACTGATTTTGTATTTATAATCCTGTACTCACCTGACCAGAAATCCTGTTCATCCTGCTACCGAACTTCACTAATCCCCACTATATCTAACTTCAACCTATCCATTTCCCTTTTTAAATTTTCTAATTTTCCTACTCGATTAAGGGATCTAACATTCCACGCTCTGCCCCGTAGAATGCCAGTATTGTCTTTCCTGATGATCACATTATCCTGAGTAGTCCCCGCCCGGAGATCCGAATGGGGGACTATTTTACCTCCGGAATATTTTACCCGAGAGGATGCCATCATCAGATGTTCATACAGTAGAGCTGCATGTCCTCGGGAAAAATAACGGTTGTAGTTTCCCCTTGCTTTCAGCCGTTTGAAGTAACTGTGTGGCAAAGCCACATTAGCTGATGTTACAAGGCCAGCTCAGTCAATCATCCAGACTGTTGCCCCTGTAACTACTGAAAAGGCTGCTGCCCCTCTTCAGAAACCACACGTTTGTCTGGCCTCTCCACAGATACCCCTCCACTGTGGTTGCACCTAGGGTACGGCTATCTGTATCGTTGAGGCACGCAAGCCACCCCACTTCGGCAATGTCTGTGGTTCATGGGGGTGGATTCCATGACCTATACCAAATAATTGGTATAAAATTTAATGTTTCTATGTCGCATCCAGTGGGTGAGCTAGATGATTTCCTGATAAAGAAACTTGGGAAAATCTGTTCAGTCAGATATCGTGGAAAGGGCTAACTGAATATTACAGGAATTAAGGAACTCAGTTAGCAATTAAAGCAGAATTGCAAGACTTGAACTTAAAATCATTAATGGTTATCTGAGCAGATAATGAAATTTTGAATGAATAGGGACACTGAAGATGCCCTAGAATGAGGTACGCAGGAAAGTTAATAACGATTAGAAGCCAGAGCAAAAACTACTGAAGTCAGGAGTGCCCCCGGGAAGTGTGACAGGACCACTTGTAGAGGCATGGAGACATTTGTTAATTTTAGCAAGTAACAAGTGAAGTTATATTGTAGTTTTCATGAGTACATGTTCTAGCAGCAGAAGGAGAAGATGTTGAAATTAATCTGCTGAGGGCAGTAACTTGGAAACTGGGATGATGCGAGCGTCGACGAGACCATCAACTGACGATATGCAGAGAATCGGAGCTTGATGTATGGAAGTAGGACATGCCTGACATGGTTCAGGCAACACCTCAGCAGAAAAGCAGTACTTAAAGGCACTGTACTGGGCAGGGGGCTTTTGCTGACATAGAATGCCATGATAGGAAGGTCTCTATGTCGGATGTTGCTGCCGTGACCTAACACGGCACCACCCGCGGGTGTCAAAGTGAGGGCCCACAGTCGGTGCGGCTCTGGAAGGCCATCATTCCACTCCTCCGATATCATCACACAGGCTGGGCTGGAGAGGGTTTCCTCATCTTGCCACTGGGAGAGTGTGTATTTCTCATTTCCCAGGGGAACTCCTCCTTGACACTTGTACTGCGGACTGGAAGCAAGCTGGTGAAAGCATTCACATTGACATCCATGGATCCAGTGGAGCTTGTGCAAGAAGGCACCATGGTTGTTGAGATGTGCCATATACTGGTTATAGATCACATACACCCCTTCATGACGATCATGTTTCACAATAGCAGTGGCATTTTTCAACAAGACAATGATGGAACACATGATGAGTTGCAATTGATGGGTTGGCCCACTAACTCATCTGATTGAACACATTTTGGTTGTGATTAGAGCCGGTCAACAGGAGCAAGAAATTCGCTCATTACTCGTAAGTGCGGCCGCTGCTCGGGAGTGACGCAGCAAGCAGCTCATAGCTTGAGCACAGGCGACTGCTCAGACTCGTAGAAGAAGGGAAATCACCCAAGTGTGGTATTTCTATTGGGCGGTAATCTTACAATATAGATGAGCACATGGAAGAAATATATTGCAAAAACTGCATAATGTTTAAGTCAATATTTCTGTTTAGGATCTCTTACTTGTAAATAATATCCATTTCGAGCACACAACCAGCGCATCTGTATCAACATTCTCAAACAAACTGAACACTTAAATATCATAATTACCACAAGTTTCATGTGTAACTGTTTATAAGGTAAGAACATTATAGAGGAAAAATTCCTAGGAGGAAAAAAATGTATAAAAAGTAGATGAAGTTTATTTACCAGGTGAAGGAGCACAGTTAGTGACAGTAACATAAATAAATAAAACATGCACACATATAAATGCAAGCTTTCACAACCATTTGTTGCTTCTTCAGGCAGAGTAGGGAAGGAGAGGGAAAAGGAAAGGATTTGGGTTTAAAGGAGCGGGTGAGGAGTCATTCCAATACCGGGAGAGGAAAGACTTACCTTTGGGGAAAAAGGATAGGTAAACAAACACACACACTTATACACATGCACACACACAAACAAAGGCAGGGATTGGAATGACTCCTCACCCGCTCCTTTAAACCCAAATCCTTTACTTTTCCCTCTCCTTCCCTAAGCTGCCTGAAGAAGCAACAAATGGTTGTGAAAGCTTGCGTTTATGTGTGCATATGTTTTATTTATTTACAGGGTGTCCAGAAAAGGGCTCCCTGATTTCAAAATTAAATATCTCAAAAACAAAGATTGATAGAGGAATGCAGTAAATGGTATATTTATTGTGAAAGCTGTAAGATGTTTATACAGCAGTTTGAAATAATAGTTACAAAAGCTGCTAACAGATAGCGCTGTACACCATACAACTCATATCAGCATACATAAGTGAAATAATCGTATGAAAATACTCTTTGCAAAGAATAACATCACAATGTTTTTAAAATGTTCACCATTGGCACTACAGAGGTGGCGCAAACAAAGAATGAAATTTGCCATTACATTTCGTAGTGTCTCAACTGAAATAGATTCACATACTATAGAGATCGCTGATTCAAGCTCGTCACAATATTTTCAAAATGTTCACCATTGGCACTACAGAGGTGGCACAAATGAAGAATGAAATTCACCATCACATTTCGTAGTGTCTCAACCAAAATGGATTCACATACCATAGAAATCGCTGATTCAAGCTTGTCCAGCGTGGCGGGATGCTTTGGGTAGACTATGTCTTTCCCTGTGCCCCACAAATAAAAGTCATAGGGAGTCAAATCCGGCGTATATGGAGGCCAATCCATGCCTGCACCAGTAAATTTGGGATATTCCAAAGCAATGACTTGATTCCCGAAGTATTCCTCATGAAAGTGAAATACTTGTTCAGTCTGATGTGCTCGGGCTCCATCTTGCATAAACCATTCAGTACCTGGTCGATACTCTAACACTTGCTGTGTGGCAACAAATTGTTCCCAAATTGCAATGTAACGTGTACCAGTGACCGTTTCTTGAATGAAAAAAGGGCGAATAATGCCTCTGCTGCATACTGTAGCCACACAGTAACTTTAGGAGAATACAGGTGTTTTGCTTCACACCAATATGGCTTTTCAGAACTCCAAAATCACCAGTTCTGCTTATTCACATATCCATTCATGTGGAAGTGTGCTTCATCTGTAAACCAGATTCAGCCAACATCAAATCCTTCACTATCAATCATTGTGAGCATCTGATTAGCAAAGGCAACCCTTTGTTGCACATCTCGTAAGGGTATGGCCTTGTGCATTTGAATGGAAACATGTTTAGGCTCTTTCTCAGTATTTTCTGCATGCTGGAACGTTTCAAACCAGTCTCAGATGCAATTCTACAGACGGATGACGTTAGATTTCACTGAATAATTCCAGAAACTGTGGCGATATTTTCAGGTGTAACAGTGGTTTGCTTGCGGCCAACATGCCCCACTAGATAATCAGTTATGCTGCCTGTTCGTCGAAATTTTGCGAAGAGCATATGAATGGTTTTCGCATTGGGTCCTTTTGGAACATTAAATCGTGCTTGAAAACTTCGCCTTGTTGCTGTAGGACTCTCTTCTAACCTGTGGTATTCTAGCACCAGAAAAACGCATTGTTCAATGGAGTACATGGTTTTAATCTCTTCCTTCGGTATGCTAACTTCCTTTCACGTTTCAATAATGGAACTGATCGCTCTGGGCTTTGGATCACTATTTATACTAGGCATTAGTATGGCGATTACAGCACTATCTGTTAGCAGCTTTTGTTACTATTATTTCAAACTGCTGTATAAACTTCTTACAGCTTTCACAGTAAACATACCGTTTACTGCATTCCTCTATCGATCTTTGTTGCAAAAGAATGGAGATGTGATTCTTGCAGACATAGGACAGTAGCAAACATTAATGACAGTACTGAAAGTGAACTACTGGAATGTAATAATAGTGAGAGAAGGACATCAGACTGGAGAACTGTTTCAAAAGTTGGCATTAGGAAATCTGACTCCTTGAAAAACCAAATGGAAACTCTGACAACAAATAACTCTTTCGAACCACTGTCAGAATTACATGATGTTCAAGATTCTGACATGGTTTGCCCACAAGCTATTAGTCAATGTAGGCCCAATCACTGCAGTACCAATAAAGTGTCCATACATTTGTATGCAGACAGCCATGGCAGAGACATTGCACGGGTGACAAGAGAAACTCACGACCTAGATGTTACAAGCACAGTTAAACCTAATGCTTGTTTTCAGGATGTGGTAGCAAGAAACTCTGAATTCAATAAACTTGGCCCTAACAGTGTTACAGTGTTCATGGCTGGCACAAATGATGTGGCCAGAAATGAAACCATAAAACTTAAGCACTCCCTTAGTGAAACATTGCATCATTTAACAAAAACTAATATTCTGGTTTTTTCAGTACCTCATCGGCATGACTTACCCAAGTGGTCCTGTGTCAATGCAGAAGTAAGAAAAGCTAATGAAGCTATGTCTAAAATTTGTAAGGAACATACAAATGTATCATTTGTAGATATAAGTACATTAGGAAGCAGATTCCACACAAAACATGGACTGCATCTGAACAGTCTTGGCAAGAAATATGTAAGTGGAAGAATCCTAGAATTTTGTAAAAGAGTAGCATTGCATCCAAACAGTGAACTGATAGCAGGATTAAAGGACCAGGGAAACGTGAAACTGTGACTGAGCCTGGACCAGTTCAGGCTTGGTCACATCCTGATCACAGCTTGAGAATTTGCTGTCTCAATGTACAAGGGCTGAGTAGTAAATCCCTAATCTTAAATGAATTTGCCCTAGATCACCAGTTTGATGTAATTTGCATTAATGAGCATTGGTGTAAATATAATGAAATTAGTTTTATTCTATTAGATGACTTTAAAATGATTACTAACTTCTGTAGAGATAAGCGTATACATGGTGGTACTGCAGTCTACGTTAAAAATTCTTTGTTTGATTGTAGTAGCAAGCTAGATGTAAGTTTTTTGTGTAAGGAATTTGTTTTTGAGGTATCAGGAATATGTATCAACGACCTAAAGTTAGTAGTTTTATCTGTGTACAGATCTCCAGATGGTGACTCCTCTATGTTTTTAGAAAAATTGGAGGAACTATTTGAGTTTTTCAGTGGTAACAAATGGAAAAACTATGAGATACTGATTGGGGGGGGACCTAAATGCCGACTTTGATGTCACAGATGATAAACCCAGTGTACGTGAATTTAAAAATTTACTTAGGCAATTCAATTTTCACTACCAAAATACCAAACCAACTAGAGGCTTGGCCTGTCTTGATAACTTTCTAACAAACTCCTTCAGATCAACTTTTTCATGTGGTGTAGTCAACTTTCCCTTTTCCGACCATGATGGTGTATTTCTCACATTTGAAAATTGTTTTGCAATTCACAATTCATCTCTGAAGTCCAAATTAGTGGTAACAAGACCTGTAGATGACATAAAGTTGTTTAATTTTAGATCTCAGCTTAGTTCATTTAATTGGTTTGATATGTTTTCTAATATGGAACATTTGTCAGCTGACTATGTTTTTGAGAAATTCTTTTCTGTATTCACCACATTGTATGAAATGACTATCCCGCAAAGAAAATGTAAAGTGACCCACAGTGAATCTAAAAAGAAAAAAAGAAATAATGAATGGTATACTCCCAAACTAGCCAGTCTAAAAAACAAAGTCATGTTGTTTTCTGATCTAAATAAAAAGATTAACACCCAGAAATCCAAAATTTTCTTTACAGAAGCTAAGAAAAAATATAGTGCAGCTATTATTGAAGCAAAAAAGCAACACAACATTAACAGTATTGAGTCATCAAAAAATAAATGTAAAAAAGCGTGGAAAATAATAAACTCAGTTGCCAAAAACAATAAACAAAAAGAGGTAGCTGTCTCAGCAAATGATTTTAACAACTTTTGTACACAGTCAGTTAGGGACATTCAGAAAAATATCATTAAACCTGTGGAAACTGCTGCTCAAATGATGGCAAATTGTAATTTGGGGTCTAGGTATGACAAACATAGTTTCGTGTTCTCTGAAGTGACTCAGCTGGAGGTTGTAAATATTGTAAATAAGTTTAAGTCTTCTAGCAGCATTGATATATATGGCATATCCTGTATGATATTAAAAAATGTTATTGAGTGCATTGCTGGCCCTCTAACGTATGTTATAAATAAGTGTTTGACACAGGGAATCTTCCCCAATCTACTGAAGTTATGTAGAGTTGTTCCTGTATATAAGAAAGGAGAGAGAAATTGTCCATCTAGTTACCGCCCCATATCCCTCACTCCTGTTTTCTCCAAAGTGTTAGAAACTGTTATGTATAACCAAATGTGTAATTTTTTAGACAATAATGCTATTATTTGCAACGATCAATTTGGTTTTAGGAAAAATAGATCGACCACTCATGCTATTGGTTCGCTCGTTAAAAAGGTTCTCCAGGTATTTGAAGATAAGGAGTCTGCTCAGGTCACCTTTTGTGACCTGAGTAAAGCTTTTGATTGTGTGAACCACAAGTTACTTCTGTATAAATTAGAGATTTTAGGTTTTCAAAACAGTGGCTTGAGTATCCTTCGGTCTTTCTTGGAGCACCGTAAACAGATTGTTTGTATTAATGAAGACAGATCTAATGTAGCGGATGTCCTGTGTGGTGTGCCTCAGGGCTCGGTGCTAGGCCCACTGCTTTTTGTAATTATGATTAACGATTTACCATATAACGTAAGTTCCCATTCAATCTTATATGCTGACGATACAACCTTTATTAATAATGATCCTGACATTGAATCGTTGAAAAGTCTAACAGAAAATACCATCAGTGAAGCATCAAAATGGTTTACAGCAAATGGTTTCTTATTAAATGAAAATAAAACACAGTTCATGTTTTTCAGCTTAAGAGACACGTTACCAGTGAACGATTCAAATAATGTTAAATTTCTTGGAATATATTTAGATAGCAAACTTAATTGGAATTACCACATTAATTATATAGCTGCTAGGCTTTCCAGAGTTATTTATTTGCTGAGAAGGTTAAAAGGTTTTGTATCAGATAAGTATATTAGATCAGCATATTTTGCCTTTTTTCAGAGCATTATTTCTTATGGTTTACTACTATGGGGAAATAGTAGCCATGTACATGATATTCTTCTACTGCAAAAAAAATTGTCAGAATTATCACTGACTCAGGTAGACTAGATAACTGTAAGCCATTGCTTGTGAAACTTAAAGTTATGACTGTCGTTAATCTCTATATATACACTGTGGTTCTGCATACCATGAACAATTTACCAAATCAGAAATTAAGAGAAAATATACATTCGTACAATACAAGAAACAAAAAACATATTGATGTACCTTTTCAACGATTAACTAAGTCTTTAAAAAGTTACGACATAATAGGTTCCAAATGTTTCAACAAATTTTCTTTTTGTAAATTAGATTGTCCTATTGAAAAGACCAAGCCAAAACTGTATGAGTGGCTGGTCGATCATCCTTTTTATTCAATCGAGGAATTCTTTGAATTCAGTCAAAAACAAATAATATTGTAAACTTTGGCATTTCCTGATGTATCAAATTAATCATCTAGCTCCCTATATTAATAGCATTAGTAATAAGTATTAATTTTTGATTTTTCTCTGTAACAGTTGTAACAGGTAGTCATAAAACTGCAGTAAATATCTCTCTGTAAACCATATGTTTTCCTGTACTCTGTTTTTTTCTGTATTGGTACATTTTGATGGATTGGGTTTATTACCCTATTTATTTATATGGTATCTCCTGTCTATTGATTCATTACAAAACCTATGTAAAAGTAGTAATCCAAACTCTTGTATATAAATTTGTACCTACTTTGTAACTTGACGTTGTCTATTGCTTTTGTAAGCCTAACGACAATAAAATATTATTATTATTATTATTATTATTATTATTATTATTATCTTGTGCATTTGAATGGAAACATGTTTAGGCTCTTTCTCAGTATTTTCTGCATGCTGGAACGCTTCAAACCAGTCTCAGATGCAATTCTACAGACGGATGACGTTAGATTTCACTGAATAATTCCAGAAACTGTGGCGATATTTTCAGGTGTAACAGTGGTTTGCTTGCGGCCAACATGCCCCACTAGATAATCAGTTATGCTGCCTGTTCGTCGAAATTTTGCGAAGAGCATATGAATGGTTTTCGCATTGGGTCCTTTTGGAACATTAAATCGTGCTTGAAAACTTCGCCTTGTTGCTGTAGGACTCTCTTCTAACCTGTGGTATTCTAGCACCAGAAAAACGCATTGTTCAATGGAGTACATGGTTTTAATCTCTTCCTTCGGTATGCTAACTTCCTTTCACGTTTCAATAATGGAACTGATCGCTCTGGGCTTTGGATCACTATTTATACTAGGCATTAGTATGGCGATTACAGCACTATCTGTTAGCAGCTTTTGTTACTATTATTTCAAACTGCTGTATAAACTTCTTACAGCTTTCACAGTAAACATACCGTTTACTGCATTCCTCTATCGATCTTTGTTTTCGAGATATTTAATTTTGAAATCAGGGAGTCCTTTTCTGGACACCCTGTATGTTAACTGTCACTACCTGTGATCCTTTGCCTGGTAAGTAAACTACATCTACTTTTTATATATGTTTATAAGGTAAGTAATATGAAAATAAATCTTCAGCACTCTTGTTTAAAATGGCTATAAAAATAAACTTCAGAAAAATCGCATATGTTAATGTGGGTATCGCTTTCATCTAACATGCAATGACAGAAATTTCTTATAAAATTCAGCACCTACAAGTTATCCCAGCAGGAACTACCACAGTTTGTTCCAGGCCTGTCCAGAAGAATGTACTTTCTGTCTGCTAACACTCGCAGAACGTTCTTTTTCGTCTTCATTGTAAGAAACAGAACTGTGAGTTCCTATGAGCATTATGAGTCTGCCAGTTTATATGAGTGTTACGGGTCTTTGAGTCTCATGAGCACAGTGGAAACTCATAGCAGTCCAACACCACCTAGAAGACAAG
Organism: Locusta migratoria; assembly: GCA_026315105.1. NCBI lineage: Eukaryota > Metazoa > Arthropoda > Insecta > Orthoptera > Acrididae > Locusta > Locusta migratoria. The sequence continues at coordinate 893,069,703 of CM048745.1, forward strand.
GCATCACAACTGGCCATGCCTACGTCACACTTACAGGCCTCTGCTGCCAGCTCACTGCTGGAGCACGCCCACTGCCACATAGCATCTGCCAGTCAGATGGCGGCCGCGGCCTGTAAGTGTGACATAGGCATGGCCAGTTGTAAGGTCTTGTATTCTAGGTGGTGTTGAACAGGCTGGCCGAGGCTGACTCGCAGTGGCCCATTGCCTCCGTGGCTGCAAGTGTGTGCAAGGTGGGGACGAGCTACGAGCGAGTGTGAAGGCTGAAATGACTGGTTCTAGTTGTGATTGAATGTGGAATCAGAGCTCATTGCCACCTCCCCAGAATTTATCCCTAGCTTCATGTTGAAGGACTTTACATTAAAAATTATTTTCATGGGATACAATTTTACAAATGTTTGTCTTCATGTGTGTGATTTTGGAAAGTTGTGGCCAATAACTGGGCTGATTGAAGATGAAGTTCTGTGAATTTTGATAAGTAGTTATAATGAGGAAGGCGAGTTTTTATTGTCTTCTGATGCATTGGGTATTATGCCAAGCTTTGAGCTTTCTCAATCTCAAAAAAATCTTGTAAACAAATAATTTTTATAGCACAAGTAAAACTCTTTGTGGCTAAAGTTATTTAGCCCTTTAAATCCTTATACCTCTAATTGTTCATGTTATTTTTTCCAGAAAATTATTTCCAGTATTTTACATCCCATTTGCAGCTTTGGTGGGACATGCGTAATTGGTGTCATGCTGTACGTGCCGTCAGGTAGAAGGCAGTGTCACACTTGAAGGGTTAAACATGTCAATTGTGGACGTGGTCCATCATGTAGAGGGTAATAATGTCTGGCTGATCAGGGCATGTATGCACTGATTCTGGAGTGTGAACATCAGTACATTGCATTTTGTTTGTATACACATTATTTTCAAACAAATGGTAGACCATAGCTTGGCTGAGGAGTTGCTCTGTATTTTGGCTTATAGCATCAAAGATGTAAAGAAATTATTATAGTACTGGTGACTTCTAATATCACACACAAAGTGATGGAAAGTGATTCAGGCATCAAATACCAGTGACAGGCTTTTGTAGTTATGCGTACATTTATATTCAGCTCTCAGTTTATAGTACTGTAATTAACTAGTTATGATTGCCCTTTTGGATTAATATAATTTGTATTTATCCTGTACCTTGTTGCTAATGAGCATTCTGCTATCCCAATCTCCATCTTGTGACACTGTATCAATCACCGCATTTATCACAGCTAAGATTAAAGCAATTGTAACTATATGCTGTAAGAACCTGCATACTTGGCTATATATGGTTAGAAGTTTGGCTCAATGTTATCTTAGGGTCAAACTGTACACGTCTGCTTTCATGCCCCAGCAATTACCATATTATATTATCTTTTATCTGTGATCCTGTAGTCAAAAAAACTCTGTGCATAGGCTGTAGTTTGCAAAACAAATAAGAAATATTACATAAAAGAACTGGTTCATTAAAAAAAGTGTTTCATTTTAACATTTGTAAATGATGTAAGCAAAGTCAAGAGATTTGGGTGAATAAGGTTTATTCAATTAAATTGATTCATCATTGGAAGTGGTCAGATGAATTATTAATCATAAATAGAATAAAATGGTTAAACAGTTGCATTGTCTGCAATAAGAAATAGTAACACTGCCCCCCCCCCCGCCACCCTCATAAACCAAAGACATTGCCGAGGTGGGGTGGCTTGCAAGCCTCAATGATACAAATAGCCATAACATATGTGCAACCACAGCGGAGGGGTATCTGTGGAGAGGCTAGACAAACATGTGGTTCCTGAAGAGGGGCAGCAGCCTTTTCAGTAGTTACAGGGGCAACAGTCTGAATGATTGACTGAGCTGGCCTTGTAACATCAGCTAATGTGGCTTTGCCACAGAGTTACTGCGAATGACTGAAAGCAAGGGAAAACTACAGTCATTAATTTTCCTGAGGACATGCAGCTCTGCTGTTTGAATATATGATGATGACATCCTCTTGGTTAAAATATTCCAGAGATAAAATACTCACCCATTCGGATCTCCAGGTACGAACTACTGGGAAGGATGTTGTCATTAAGAAAAGGAAAACAGGCATTCTACAGATTGGAGTGTGGAATGTTCTAAGCCTTAATTGGGTAGCTGAGTTAGAAAATTTGAAAAGAAATGTGGATAGGTTAAAGTTAAAGATGGTGGGGCTTAGTGAAGTTCGGTGGCAGGATGAACAGGGTTTTTGGTCAGGTGAGTACAGGGTTATAAATACAAAATTAGTTGGTGGTAATGAGGGAGTAGGTCTGATAATGAATAAGGAAATAGGAATACGGGTAAGGTACTATGAGCATCATAGTGAACACATTATTGTAACAAAGATGGACATGAAGCCAACACCGACCACAGTAGTACAAGTTTATATGCCAACTAGCTCTGCCGAAGATGGAGAAATCAAAGAAATGTGTGAGGAGATAAAAGAAATCATTCAGACCGTTGAAGGAGAAGAAAAACTTAATTGTGATGGGGGACTGGAACTTGGTAGTAGGAAAGGGGAGACTAGGAAATGTAGTAGGTGCATTTGGACTGTGGAAAAGGAATGAAAGAGATTGCCTGGTAGAATTTTGTACAGAGCACAATTTAATCATCAGAAATACTTGGTTTTCTCATCACAAAAGAAGCTTATATATGTGGAAGAGACTAGGAGACACTGGAAGGTACCACATTAACTTCATAACGGTAAGGCAAAGATTTAGAAACCAGGTTTTAAACTGCAAGACATATCCAGGGGCATATATAGACTCTGACCATAACTTATTGGTTATGAACTGTAGATTAAAACTTAAAGAGACTGCAAAAAGGTAGAAAATTAAGGCAATGGAATCTGGACAAATTGAAGGAACCAGAGGTGGTTGAGAGTTTCAGAAGGAGCATTAGGCAAGGATTGGCTGAAACAGGGGAAAGTAATTAGAAGAAGAATGGGTAGCTCTGAGAGAGTAGTGAAGGCTGCAGAGGATCATATAGACAGAAGGACATGACCTAATAGAAATCCTTGGATAACACAGGAGATACTGAACTTAATTGATGAAAGTATGGGGAACGGTGGTTATTGGTGAGGTACCGAATAACGTTCCACATTTAAGTTTAGCAAAACACGTGTATTAGGTAATGTATACATCAGTACAGCTAGAACGTAAAAACACAACTGAACATGGTGCGGTGGCCGTTACAGGAAGTATCTGCCAAAGAAGCTAAGCTGCAGATTCACTGTTCAGTGAAGGTCGACTTATGAGTCGATCTCCACCACACAGCCCCCCCTTTGCAGTATGGAGTACTGGTAATGAGAGTGTGAAAGGGGGGGGGGGGCGGCAGTGGCAGTGTGGTGTCCTCGAGGTTAAGGACATGCAGCTCCTCGGCATCAGACGGCAGAGGATTGGTGCAGGTTAGTCGAGGGGGCCACCCTACCTCGTAGTCGGCGAAGTGATGTGGGCGACAGAGGCTGCAGCTGATGCGGGAGTGAGATGGTTGAGCACACAGGAACCTGATTATAACCTTGCCTGATGGGCACACAAATGCCTTCACACGGTTGGCTGCCATCTCTCGAGGCAGTGGGAAATGTCGCACAACCTGTTCGGATAGGAGGGAGCTTCTGTCACACCCATACACTAACACCAGGAAGACTGCGCGCTGTTGCACCATAACGGACATGTTTATGATGTCTTCTGCTGGGACGTCAGTTGAGGCTTCAACACACGTCTCATCACACATGAAAACCACTGAATCGTCTGCGTCAGTGAAACCTAAGAGGGGGGAAGGTTCTGGCGACACTAGAGGAGTGTGAGGTAGAGTGGGGGTGGCAGATGCAGGCTGATTGCTGTGCTGGCTCGGATTAGGGCGTTGGCTACCTCATAGACCACTTGAATTGAGGTTGGAAAGAGAGTTCTGGGATGAGGTGGGGGTCGGGAGCGGCTCGAGGAATGTGAAGCGGAAGCGGGAAGAATTGAACCCTCGAAAAGGTGAGGCATCTGAAGTGTCAATCGACTGCCGGCCCAGGTTGTGCAGGGCTGTCCTGAGGGTGATGTGGAGGCAGTGGCCCGTCGTCGTTGGGTGATAATGGTGGTGGGTTGAGCTCCACGAATGCAGGTTTTATTCTGTGGAGGGAAACTGTGGTGACACAGTTATCAATCAGGATATCCATAGTTTGTTCTTTAGCCAATACCACCCGATAAGGGCCAGTGTATGGTGCCTGGAGGGGGGGCTTCACGGTGTCGTCACGTAAGAAAACAAACTTGCAAGCTGCCAGGGTGTGAGTCACGTATGTGGGTAGAGGGATGTGACTAGTGGGAGGTCTGATGAGGTTTGTGCAGTGGGTCCTACTCTCTTTACCAGTTTAGGTAGTTCCTCGATGAGGGGGAATGGGAGGGCGCGACAAGCTCACCGGGGAGCACCAGCTTCTGGCCAAAGATGAACTCTGCGCACAAACCATTTAAATCTTCCTTGAAAGTAGCTCAGAGTCCAAGCAGAACGAGTGGCAGAGCTTCTGTCCACATGTTGCCATGGAAACGAAGAGAGGCTTTTAGGGATCTATGCCATCTATCGACCAAACCATTGCTTTGAGGGTGGTAGGCCGTGGTGTGTACTTTATTAATGCCACACAGTTGGCATAGGTGGGAGAACAAATTCGACTCAAACTGTCGACCCTGGTCTGTGGTAATAACAGCTGGACACCCGAACCTGGCAATCCAATAAGCTAAAAACGCATGTGCCACTGTTTCTGCTGTCATGTTTGAGATGGGGGCAGCTTCGACCCAGCGGGTAGTTCTGTCTATCATAGAGAGGATATAACGGAACCCGTCAGAGGGTGGGAGGGGGCCGAGAATGTCCATGTGAATGTGCTGAAAACTACCCTTAGGCATGGGGAATGAGCCGAGAGGAGGTGGTGTGTCTATTGATTTTGCAGCGTTGGCATTGTAAACACGTTTTTGCCCATGTCTGACAGTCCCGCCGGACGTTGCGCCAAACAAAATGTTCTGTTACCAGCCTAGTAGAGGCACAAATACCGGGGTACACAAGGTTATGAAGGGAATTAAAGACATCACGACGTAGTGATTGGGGTATGAATGGACGAAGGGTCCCCAATGATTCATCACACCACACCTCTCCATTGACACCTGGGAACCCGCACTGGCTTAAGTGATGAACTATGGTTGGAGATAAGGGCCATTGTGTCTTCATCAGCTGACTGGAGGGTGGCAAGATTTGAAAAATAGAGTAATGTGGAAACTGCACTGACGTGCGACTAAAAATCTGTGACCACATTGTCTGCACCCTTGATATATCGCACATCTGTTGTGAATTGTGATATAAAATCAAGGTGTCTGAAGCACCGCAGTGGAGGGTCTGCAGGAGGGTTTTTTATTGCTGCTGCGAGTGGTTTGTGGTCAGTGAGTATATAAAAGTTTCTACCATCTAGTTCAACTCTGAAATGTTTGATGGCTTCGTATACCACCAATAATTCACGGTCAAAAGCGGAGTATCTTCTTTGTGCTCCATTCAGTTTTTTGGAGAAGAAACGAAGTGGGGAGGTTGTGGTGTTCACTGTCTGACTAAGAACTGCACCTACAGCTGTGTCACTAGCATCTGTGGTTATGAAAAGTTCTGCCTCAGAGTGAGGGTGTGCGATCGTGACAGCATTGGCGAGAAGTTCCTTAAGTTTGTGAAATGCTTCCTCCAAGTCTGAGTTCCAAGGAACAGGGCATGTACCAGAAGTATTTGGGCCTGCTAGGGCGTCTGTGAGCGGGGCCTGAACTTGGGCAGCAGCCGGTAAATGGTTTCTGTAGTAGTTAATTGTGCCTAAAAAATGGCGAAGCTCCTTGTACATGGAGGGACGTTACATGTCCAGGACTGGAGCGACTTTGTCTTTCGGCGGGGAGATGCCTGTCGCAGAAACGGTGAAGCCTAAAACAACGACTGTCGGCTGGTGCAGCTGAAGTTTTTTTGAGTTCAGTTCAATGCCGGCCTTTGCGAGCGTCTCCACTACTACTTGCACATGTCTTTTATTATCCTTGAGTGAGGGGTTGAAGATTAAAATGTCGTCAAGGTAGACGAAGCAAAAGTCTAAATTAAAGAGTACCTGGTCAATACACCTCTGCCAAGTTTGGGCGGCATTCTTTAACCCGAATGGCATGCATCGAAATTGAAACAATCTGAAGGGGGTGGTAATTGCTGTTTCTTCCACATCATCTGGTACCATAGGGATTTGGTGGTATGCTCGCTTGCAGTCGACTACTGAGAAGAATGTTGTGCCTGCCAGTGCATGTGTGAAATCTGCAATGTTTGGTACTGGATATTTGTCCATAATGGTTCATGCATTTAAATGTCTGTAGTCCCCGCACATATGCAACAAACCATCACTTTTTGGCATGAAATGAATAGGTGTTGACCAGCAACCAGACGACGGTTCAAGTACACCAATGTTCAAAAGTTCGTCTATCTGCTCCCTCGCTATTTTCATGCATTCTCGTGTTAGGCCTCGTGGCTTACTGGAAATGGGAGGGCAGTCTATTAGGCGCATCTTGTGAACTGTTCCGTTCGTGACGATAGCAACAGTAGATGGTGAGCGCGCGTTGGTAAGTGTTGCGCGGTGGGAGCGGTAAACTGCGGCGCTGCTGTCTGGGTTTTACAGCGCTGCCAACTGTCCGAAGTCCCTAATGTCTCCACTTGGGCGTTTTGGCCTGGAAGGTTGGTGTGCATTGTTATACTCACAACTTAGGCCATGAAGTAAAGATGGAGTCAAGGGTGTTGAGAGAAATTCAAAGATATTACATGGAGCTCAAAGATGCTGCATGATAAGTACTGTGCCAGCCAGCTGCAAACAAGAGTAAGGAGTGAAGAGAAGTAGGAAATGTCTGAAGTGAATTCAATAATGGTGAATGGAAGGGCAAGAAATTATAATTAAAAGAGTGATTGATAAAAAAATAAAACACAAATATATAAGGCAGTGTAATAGGAGAGGCTAACATAGGTTGAGACCAGGGAGATGAGGGAAAGAGAGGATGTGTTGAAGGGCAAGTTCCTATCTGCACAGTTCTGAGGGACTGGTGATAGGTGGGAGTATACAGAGTCCACACATGGTGTAACATGTGCTGAGGTCTGTATAGTTATGTTGGAAGGCATTCTCTGCCACAAGATATTGGTTGGCCACTGCAAGAACAGTTCTTCTGTGACCATTCATGTCTACAACCAATTTGTTGGTGGTCATACCAATCTAAAAAGCTGAAAACATGTCAGTTGAGAAATGACATCTATTGTTTTCCATGTGCCCTTGCCTTCAATAGGGTAGAGTTTCCCTATGGTGAGGCTGGAGTAGATGGTTATGGAGTGAACACTAGGACAGTATTTGCAATGGTGTCAGTTGCATGGATAGGAACTTTTAAATAGGGAGAGTGGTTTGTGTATGTTGTAACAGTTGATGCGGATGTTGCAGAGATTGAGAGGACTGCAAAATGATACTCTGGGTGGTGTACGAGGATACTATGGAGGGGCAATCTCATTACAAGACTTGAGTTGAGAAAGTCATAGCCCTGGCAGAGCCATTTGTTCAGGCATTACAGGTCCAAGATAGTACTGCATGACCAAGTGGTGTCTTCTGGGTGGCCTGGGCTTACGAATATTGTTACTGGGTTTGGGAAATGTACTGATTGGGAGATCTGTTGGGAGATGAGGTCTGTCAGGGATAGGGAAGTATTGGACAGGTTGTTAGTGTAGGTGGTGCGGGATTCATAACTGGAGCATGTATATTTGCCATGGATGCCTAGCCTGTAAGAAAAGGAAGGTTTGATGTGGAAGTGATGGCAGCTATCAAAGAAGAGGTACTATTGCTTGTTGTTAGGTTTAATATGGACTGATATATGGAAGTGTGACTCAACAAGGTAGAGGTCAACATCTAGGAAGATGGCTTGAGTTCTGGAAAAGGGCCCCTTGAATTTAAGGTTAGAGAAGGAGTTGAAGTCTTGAAGGAAGCTTGTAAGTTTCTCTTCACCATGTGTTCAGATCACAAAGATGTCATTTATGAACCTACACCAAGCCAGGGGGTGCAGCTGCTCCATCTCCAGCTGCTGTGGTCACAATGCCGTACAGGGCTGTCCAGTATGAGAGAAGCTACCAGTGGTGGGGGTGAGAAGGCAGCAAGGAGAGGGGTGGGGAGGGATGCAAGGTGGGTGTGGTGGATTGAGCTTTTGCTGTCTGACGGACTGGGAGGAAGGAAAGGCAAGAGACTGGAATGTGTGGCAGAATGGGAGGTGTATGTGAGACTAAGGTGTGGGCAAGGAAGAGGAAGGGAGGGAGGTGGGGGCAGGAATTAGCAATGGTTTAGGTCTGGGTGATTGTGGAAGTGTAGAATATATTGTAGGAGAGTTCCTGTCTGTACAATTCATAAAAGCTGGTGTTTGTGGAGGAAGTCCATAGGGTGCAGGCTATGTAGCAGACACTGAAGTGAGCAACAGGATCATCCAGCTGTGCACTGCCCACAGTTTGTCAGTGGCCAGTCGTACATATAGACTGTGCATGCCCAGTGGTTGTAACTCAGTTTGTAAATCACATGGCTGCTTTCAAAGGTTGCCATGCCTTTTATTGGATAGAAAGTGCCTGTGAAGGACTGGAGTAAGTGGTGGTAGAAGATGGATAGGGCACATTTTGTATTGTGGTGATACTGCTGGCCCTCTCATCTCGATGTTATCGTATGATACCGTTTGTGTCGGACCCGGAATCGTGTGGTCTAATAGTGATATTAGTTGCGTGTGAAGTTCATTACAAACAAAATAGCCAGCCTAGGAATCAGTGTAGGACAGTGTCTCGGTGATACTGTGATTAGTTAACAAGTGATAGATTTCATTAATTAAGAGATTAGCGTATGAGGTTTCTAGACAGATCTATAAACAATAGTTTCGTCATTGTACATTATTTCAATAACTAAACAGACAAATTGTAAAAACTTTTGTTAAACAAAGAGACATGAAAATAAATAGCATTGTATATATTTTAGGCTCATAAACAAGTTGTGTTGACCAGCTAATTGTGTTAATTAATGTAATAGTCGAAATTTCAATATTGTGATTCTTTGTATATATTGACTGATGTGAGATTTTGAACCTATTTTGAGATTTGTGAAGAAATTTTATAGTTCAATATATGTTAGGAACATGTATGATATACTCATTAGCTAATTAATTGACATTTAACATTTCTGTTTGTTGTCAAACAAAAAGTACCGCGATTAAGACTTAAAAAGATACGTGCCATCTAAAATTATTGTATGTATTGTTTTAATTTTATATTGTGATTATTTTTGTGTACATGAAATGTTTTACTTGTTTGTTTGGTATTTGTAAATTAGTATATTCAATTGTTATGAACAATGCATAATGTAACGTCATTATTGTCAATGTTATACATTTGCCTCACCGCCTTGTGTGGGGGAGTTTGAGTTTTAGCGTTTGCAAAGTTCACTGGAAGCTATGTCAGCCTGTTGTTTTAAAATGGAAGTACTGCCAGCTAAGTTCTGTTGCATTGTATACATTAGGAAGTTGTAATGTTTTGGTGGAATAAGAAGCAGTTTGATTGCAAATTAAAGAAGAAGTGAAAAATTGTACCTACGAGTATTTATTTCTGCCACGGCGCCCCAAGTGAATAATTTTGCAGCGAGCAGAACCCCCACACACCATAATGTTGAAAAGATGAGTATCGGTAGAATGAATGAAATGTAATTACTTAATAACCTGGTAAACGTTTTAGTATCAATGTGAATTGCAGGGATATGTACCATGGGGCAAGGAGTTGGGAGCAGGTATGGAGTGTGGATATTACATTCGTTTTGTGGTCAGCAGAATACCAATGTTAGAGGGGTTGGGAGGAAAGTAGGCAGGGTATTTTTCATTTCATTGTAGAATGAAAGGCAGTTGAAACCCTAACAGAGAATGTGGGTGGTATTATTTTACAAGAGGAGTGCTCCTATTTGGCTGGATAGTGAGTGTGAGGGAGGCGGTGGATGACTGGACAGACAGGGCATATGAGATCTGTTTCTGCACAAGGTTGGAAGGATAATTATAGTCAGTGAGGCCTTTCACATATTTGGAGAGAGGTTGATTGTCACTTTAGATGCAATGACCATGAGTAGCTACCCTACATGGTAGTGACTTTTTAGTATGGAATGGGTGGCAGCTGTTGAAATGGAGGTATTCTTGATGGTGGTAGATTCGATGTGCACAAAATACTGATGAGCCCATTCTTGAGATGGAGGTTAACATCAAAGAAGATGATTCGTTGGGTTGAGTAGGAGCAGGTGAAATGAATGAGGGAGATGATGTTGAGCTTTTGGAGTTGCCAGAAACGACACATGGTTCGGATTCCACATTAAGCTGTAGGTCCCATTGGATAACTAGGGTAGGCTAGGGACATGCAAGTTGCCAAAGTGGCATCCAATTGAAAGACTTGCACCAGGCCAATGAGGCACACAAAATTATTATTATTATCATCATTTTAGAGGAATGTGCATAATGTGTCATCACTTTCAGTTCAGATTATGAATATGTCATCACTAAATCTGAACCATATGTCGATTTTGTGATTCCGGGTAGTTAAGGATGATGATTTCTCTAGATGACCCATGAACAGGATGGCACAGGAATATACCATACGGGTGCCCACGGCTGTACTGTGGATTTGTTTGTTTGTGGTTCCTTCAAAAGAGAAAAAGGTAAGAATGCAGTTGGTCATGGTGACGAGGAAGGAGGTTGCGAGCTTGGAGTCAGTCAAGCATTGTGAAAAGTAGTGTTCAACAGTGACAAGGCTGAGATTGGGGCTGTTGGTGTATAGGGAGATGACATCAACCATGATGAACATGGTTCCGGATGGTAAGGAACAACAACTGTGGAGAGTTGTTGGAGGAAATGGCTGGTGTCTTTTATGTAAGAGGGTAGGTAGCAGGTAACAGACTGTAGATGTTGGTCCATGAGAGCAGAGATTCTCTCAGTGTGGGTCCATGAATGTCCCCATCAGGCATCCAGGGTGTTTGGGTTTGTGGACTTAGGGAGCATGTAGAAAAAGGGGATGTGGGCATAAAGATTTGAGGAGGAACTGGAGATCCTGTTGAATTTTTTGAATGGGATCATTGTGGCAGGGTATATAAGTGGAAGAATCTGACAATTGGTGGAGACCCCCTGGCTTGTAGTCCTTGCAGTCTAGAACCACAGTGGTGAAACCTTTGTCAGAAGGTAGAATCATGTCAGGATCAATTTTTAAGTGGTAAATTTCGTTCTGTGAAGTTGGTTCCAAATTGAAGGATTTGCGGAATGATGGTGAGGCCAGGTTAGACGTTGAGAAAATCTGAAAAGTTAAAAGGGGATGATTTGGGGGCAGCGGGAATGGATCTTGACTGGACGGAGGAGTAAAATTGGTTAGGCAGTATTCAGTATGGATATTGGATTAAGTCTGTATGGTGGGATTGGTACAAAAACAGTATTTCCATTGTAAGCCACAGAAGAAGGAGGCAGATCCTTAGCCCTCCAGCAGGCGCATCAACTTTCATGACACTACTCCTGGATACATGCGACAATTTTTGTGGTTGTGTGTTTGTTTACAGCTTCTTTTTCTTTTGTTTAAAATTACAATTACCTTTATTGTTACAGATTTGGTAAGCACAGAAGTGAACATCAGGCTCAATTACACTTTCAAAACAACAGAAATATTGACCATATTATAATGGAGAAGTATATGAAATTCTTTTAAAACTTGTTTTATTTTAGATACAAATAAATTATTGAAGTAATCAAACCATTCTCTGTGTACCTATTGCTCTCTACAGGAAGCCATTGGGTTGTAATGTTGTGGCTTATAATACCACAAATAATGCACTCCACGACCTATGTGTGCACCGCCGGCCGGGAGACAGCAGCATTGGTGGCAACTGGCATGACACCTAGTGACCACCGATAACCGGACAGACGAGGCCGCTCTCCACTTGGGCAATTGCTGTTTATCTCCGTAAGTGTGTAGTTCACAGCATCAGTAGAGTAGTGGGTCTAGTTGTTATAGTGTGACCATTAGAACAATGGCGATGAGGTTTGTCAAATTTACACGTGTTTCATGCTGGCTATGCGGGCTACAGTTTCCCTGCTGACATGGACTTACAACTCCCTCCTTGGGCACTATTTCTGGCTGATTCCCTTCAAAATCTGGTCATAATCATGTCGTCTCTCACACGAACATTGCTACTCCACTCCATCGGGTTCTAATGCTTCAGCTACACCTGTTGGCTCGGCATCATCGGCTCCTACTTAGAGCACTGTTTCTTTTCCGCCACCATTCTCGACATTTGACAACAGCCTGGAAGATTGGGATTCATATGAAAAGTGCTTAAGCCAACATTTCATTGGCTTCAGTGTGTCAGATCCAGTGTTGTGTAAAGCTTTGTTTGTCTCTTGGATATCACCATGTATCTATCAGTTGTTGGGTCAACTTGCCCCCCCCCTGCAGGAACCTGCAGCATTATCTTTTGATGACATGTGTCATCTCCTGTCTTCATACTAACGGCCTCGGACACATCATAACTTCCAGGGTCAAGTTCTATCGGTCACAAAATAATAACCAAAACCGTTTTATCGCGCTTGGGTGGCATAGTTACATGGGCTTAGCTGCCATTGCTTGTTTCTCATGGCTACAAACAAGAAATCCTATGGCAATGACATGGTTCAGGACACAATTCTGCATCTCACCCCAGATAGGGAGGTGTGTCAGTGGGCTCTGCAGTTCAATAACATGATCTTAGTGGAGGTTCTCAATATTGCTCAGTCCTTTGAAGTTTCCTGGGCCACGGGGGATAAAATTGAAGCCTGGGCGGATGTAGCTGCAATTTCCGACACAGAATAATGGAGATTGTTTGGTGATGGTGATGACATCGCGGCATTGCAGCATTGCCCCACTCGTCATGTGCGTGGCCACCAGCCACGGCAGGGTAAACAACGGCAGTGGCATGCACCACGTGGTCAAGCTAATTCACTCCCCTCCTGCCAGTACTGTTCCATCAATCATGACAGGGCATCTTGCCCTCGACGCTGGGTAACGTGCAACAAATGCTGAAAAATGGTATATGGCTTTAGTATGCCATTCACAGCAGTCTTCTACAGATGTGGACAAGGAGATTAACCTTGTATAAGGCCTGCAGTCTTCTCCCTCCAAATTATTGGTCAAAGTGCTAATTTTGCACAAATCCCTGTGTTTACACGGGGGCCTCAGTTTCTTTTCTAAACTTCCACACCTATATGCAGTTGGTGTCACCCCCATTATCTCCAGTGGCATGGGCCTTGCACAGTTATAGACACCAATGTGGTAGGTCAATTTACTGCCTCCATGGTCTACAAATCTGTGGTGCGTTCAATCACCTTCTTAGTGGTGGATGATACAATAGCAGTAAATATTTTTGGTTTGGATGCCTTTACTTCTTTTGGCTTTACTGATTCTATCAATCTTGTGTCTTTTCAAGAGCTGGAATCCCTTTGTCAGGAATTTTCATCGCTCTTTTCTGGCTGATTGGGGTGTTGTTCTAGGTTTACAGCCTGTATTACAAAGTAATCAACAGTGTGACTAAGATTTTTCTTGCCCTCCAGGTTCCCAGGGCATTGTGCAATCAACTGAAAGCTGAGTTACAGGTTTAGTGCCCCATTTCTTCTAGTGAAACTGCTACACCACTGGTCATTGTTAAGAAACCCTCAGGCTCCTTATAAATCTGCGGCGACTTCAAGATGTCAATTAATGCACAGTCAGTGATCAACTCCTATCCTTTGCCCTGGACAGACGAGTTGTTGGCATTACTGTCAGGCTCCTAGGCTTTTTCTCAGGTGGATTTGGTGGAGGCGTACTTTCAGCTTCCCCTTGATGAAGACTCCAAATGCCTGTTGGCTGTTAACATGCCTTTTGGCCTTTACCAATTCCAATGGTTACCATTTGACACATCCAGTGCTCTAGCTATCTTCCAACGTTTCCTGGAGCAACTTCTGCACCCCGTTCCAGGCTGTGTAAATTACCTTGATGACATAGTAATCACGGGGGCTACTACTGCTGAGCATCTTCACAACCTATGGGCCCTTTCCTTTTTCAAGTCTTACATGCCACTGGACTCTGCTGCAATCTGGCAAAGTCTTGTTCTTTCCAGCCATCAATCCCCTACCTCGAGTTCAAGATCTCGCCGGCGGTGGTTCACCCCTTGCCAGATCGCGGGGAGAGCCTTTACTTCTTTGCTGCACCCTGCGTCTGCCAAGGATTTGCAGGTGTTTTTAGGCAAGATCGCCTGCCACCATTGTTTTCTGCTGGCTGGAGTTAGTATTGCACAGCTCTTTCACTGCCTGCTCCATGGTGGTCAGACAACTTTGAATGTGCATTTCGTCAGCTAAAGCAGGTGCTAGTGTCGGCCCCTTGCTTGGCCCCCTACACTCTGGGGCAGCACCTAGTGTTTACACCTACCGACGCATCCCAATATGGAGTCAGAGCAATGATAGCACACAAGTACTCGGACAGTTCTGAACGCCCTATTATGTCCCTGCTGCACACAATCCTTACATTTGTCTCCGATCCCACCCCACATTTCACTCCCTTCCCTTCCTTCCGGACTGTCCGTCAGACAGCACTGGCGTATTCCCCCTCCCATGCCGTGCATCACCCCTCCACTCCTTCTTTCCTCTCCCTGCCACCTCCTAACCCCAAACACTGGTTTCTCTCTCGCCTAGGCCGAAGACAGCGGTCGTGTCTCTGTGGGTGAGTGTATGTTTGTATCTCTGACAAAGGCCTAAATGGCCGAAAGCTATAATGTCATATTCTGTTATTTGTACCTTTTTGCGACTCGTCGGATGTCTCTGTGGTGAGTAAGCAACCTGTCCTTCTCAAAAATATTGTTCAATTTTTCCTGGAATTTTCTAGTTATCCAAAAGATAGAATCCATAGAAATTTGCAATAACAAAGACAGTCTCTCTAACCATTGGTCCTACCTACTCATTAACATTACTCCATTATACCTCATAATTAAATACTCATCATATCTCATCAATATTCTTTATCTTTTCTTATCAATTAATATTCTTCATCTTATCTCACCTTTTACCTATATCTCTACAATATTCCATTACCTTATTACTCATTATACCTTACTACTCCTCCAATATTCATTTCAATAATCTATCAAAGAAAACAACAAATATCCAGAACCCTACTCCACAGTAACTTACCAGCTTTTACCTCCATTACTTCAATACAGACAGAACCATATACATTTTAGAACGTCTCATTCCATTATCATACTGCTTTAAAATCATGGCTACAAATACAAATTTCTCACATAGCTATGATCATTTTGGTCACAACTTACTTGGTAGATCACTAATGCACTAACAAAGTGTAGCACACTGACTTCATATCGGTAAGTATCAAACTTAACCTTCATTGCACTAAATTTAGGTGAATCTTTTGTTGCTGCTACAGATATGATGTACCGAAGATATGTAATTCAGGTGGATAGTAGTGGTTTCACTCCAGCATTACATAATATACACTACATTATGGTAACATACAAGTACACTATGATAATCTACAATTACATCAAACTATACTAAACAAAACATAGTAGGAGACGATTTACTGACTTACAAACTACTCATAGGTTAGTGCAAGAAGAATGGAGTGACCTAAGAAATAAAGAATAGAATCACCCAGCTGAGGGAAGGCATTACTCGCCAAATAATGTATTTGTCAAAGAATGACAAACCCCCTACCTACTTTCTTAAACTGTTGGCATGTAGAGAATTCTCTCTTCCCCCACTCTTAACTCTTGAGCTCCTTCTATCATTCCTATGCCAATTATGACCATTCTTATTCCATCTATTTCTGTCATTGCCATTGTAATCTACTCATCTTGTTTACATGAAATTCTCTCCTATGGTTATTATTATTATCGGCAGAGACCTCTATTATGATCCACTACATTTGGTTTAATACTTTCTACCCTGTCTACATAATCCAAAAAGTCACTTATATTACTTCTTGGGGAAGGTACAAGCAGTTACCTAATTCTATGAGGCAATTTTGCTTCCAGAACCATAATAATATCTTCACTGCTCATTATTTTGTCTAAATATTTAACTTTGTTGATCCAATATCAGCAAAGCTCTTTAACAATCTCTCTCCTAGAGGCATACCTTTCCCAATTCCAAAACTCACCAAAAACTCTCTGCTTTTTTCCCTTAGACCAATATTAATTCAAAAATTACTTCTTAAATTCTTCCCATGAAGTACAAGTATCTGATACTCCAGCTGCCCAACTGTAAACATCACCCTTGTAACATTTCTGCATGTTGCACATCCCATACATCGCGAATTATTTAGCATTGCCAACATTACAGACACAACCTATTTGGACACTATCAATTTCATTATCACAGTTATGCCTATGTGCAGCTCATTGTTGACGACGCACTGTTTGTAAAACACCGGTCATCGTAAGTTACAAACTCATGCAGTCAATGATTAGTCCTCATGAATTGGCACTCTCGGTAATGACTGGCTAAAATTCATGGGGCAAAACTAGTCTACTACAAATAATGTAGGCATCACATAGAATTGTAGTTCACTGACACTTTAATGTATCACTACTGCCCAATTGTCCCCTTTTATGGCCAGCATACAAAGTGTCATCAGTAACAGTCACTACAACCTGGTATGCATATTCCACACATCAGTAATAAAATTTACACAGTTTGTGTGTGGAATACTCCTAAACTGACAAAAGTTCTCAAAGTGTACATTTAGCGGGGCACGAATATTAAGAATCAGTTCATAGTTACTATAGAAGCACTTTCTGCACAACAAACACCGAAGAACTTTAAACATAATTGTGCAAATTAAGAGTTCAGAGTGATGTGGAGTGTGCCTCCTATCAAAGACAAAGCAAGACTCATTACACAGTGTGAAGTATGAACAATTTCTCTGAAAACTATGTATTGTTAATTATGTACATAAAACTAATTATACTGGAAAAGACAACAATTACCTGCAAACTCGTTACAGTAAAAGATAGTGTAAGTAAATTAATATACACATCTCTGTTATATTAATAGAGCTTCATTTACATATATAGTATACTATGCTTCTAAACAATACTTTTGGAATAAATGGTAATTATACAAAAACTAATGAAGGTATAATATTCCTAACATTAATTGTGAAACAATTACACAGGTATAATTTCCTTATCCTTGTCAAAAATGCTAATAAGCATAATGTCTGAACTATAACAATATGCCTCTGGCATGAACTAATTAATATTTGCTAATTAAACAAATATCTGCAACACCAAATAACTTCACCTAGTCACATTACAAGAAAGAATAACAAAAGGTCTGAAAAAATATGATAATAAACTAACTGCATCCGTACCTATTATCATGCAACATTGGTAGCAGGAGGTACAGTAATGCAAGCAGATGGGAATAAATCACAACTTGCATCATTACATCACCATCTTATTTAATTAAACAGATAGGTATTTGACAAAATAATCAACTGGGTAATTAAATGATAAAAACAAAAGCATGTAGATAAGAAAGTTAATCAATCAGATAGCTACAAATAAATCACATGAAAGACACACAATTACACAGTAATAAGAATAACCTTTCTCTACATTGAACATTCTTTATATCCTATGCTGGCTATAAAATTACACAAAATCCGAATACACAACAAAATACAATTATTATTAACATAAATATACAAAACATTTACAAAACAAGTGAATGGAAAATTTACATAATTTATAAGTTCTTGCAAATAGTTGTTGTTGTTGTTGTGGTCTTCAGTCCGGAGACTGGTTTGATGCAGCTCTCCACAATACCCTATCCTGAGCAAGCCTCTTCAACTCCACATAAGAATGGTAACCTACATCTGTCTGAATCTGCTTACTGTATCCATCTCTTGGTCTTCCTCTGCAGTTTTGACCCCACACACTTCCCTCCAACGTTAAATTCACAATTCCTTGATGTCTAAGAATGTGTCCTACCAATCGATCCCTCCTTTTAGTCAACGTATGCCAGAAATTCCTTTTCTCACCATTTCTGTTCAGTACCTCCTCATTAGTTATGTGATCCACCCACCTAATCTTCAGCATTCTTCTGTAGCATCACATTTGAGAAACATCTATCCTCTTCCGTCCGTACTGTTTATCATCCATGTTTCAGTCCCATACAAGGCAACACTCCACACAAATGCCTTCAGAAAGGACTTCCTTGGGCTTAAATCAATATTTGAAGTTAACAAATTTCTCTTTTGCAAGAATGCTTTTCTACCCATTTTCTACCCATTGCCATTCTGCATTTTATATCCTCTGTACTGCGACCACCATTTGTTATTTTACTGCCCAAGTAACAAAACTCATCTACCTCCTTTATTGTTTTGTTACCTAATCTAATTCCTTCAGCATCACCTAATTTTCTTAGAATGCATTCCATTACCCTAGTTTTGCTCTTGTTAATGTTCATCTTATATGCACTTTTCAACACACTGTCCATTCTGTTCAATTGCTCTTCCAGGTCCTTTGCTGTATCTGTGTCTGCAAAATGTCGTCTGCAAAACAATATGTTTTTAATTCTTCACCCTGAACTTTAATTCCTTTTCCAAATTTCTCCTCACTTTCCTTTATAGCTTGCTCAATGTACAAATTGAATAACATTGGAGAAAGGCTACAACCCTGTCTTACTCCCTTCCCAACCATTGCATCCCTTTCATGCCCTTCAACTCTGACGACTGCTGTCTGGTTTTTGTACAAGTTGTAAATAACCTTACGCTCCCTATACTTTACTCCTCCTTGCATCAGAACTTGAAAGAGTTTATTCCAATCAACATTGTCAAAAGCCTTCTCCAAATCTACAAAAACTAGAAATGTAGGTTTGCCTTTTCTTAATCTGTCTTCTAGGATAAGCCATAAAGTGAGTATGTGAGTATTGCCCACTGTGTTCCTAAATTTCTCCTGAACCCAAACTAATCTTCCCCGAGTTCGGCATCTACCAGCTTTTTCATCCTTCTGTAAATAATTCGTGTTAATATTTTGCAACCATGACTTATTAAACTGATGGTTCTGTAGTTTTCACACCTGTCTGCGCCTGCTTTCTTTGGAATGGGGATTATAACATTTTTCTTAAAGTCTGAGGTTACTTCGACTGTGCCATACATCTTACACACCAGGTGAAACAGTTTTGTCATGGCTGGTTCTCCCAGAGACTTCAGTAACTCTGAGGGAATGTCATCTACTCCAGGGGCCTTGTTTTGACTTAGGTCTTTCAGTGCTCTGTCAAATTCGTCTCGCAGTATAGTATCTCCTATTTCATCCTCATCTACTACTTCTCCCCTTCCTACAATATTGCCTCTAAGTTCATTTCCTTCACAAAGCCTCTCTATTTACTCTTTCCACCTTTCAGCTTTCCCTTCTTTGCTGAGAACTGGTTTTTCATGTGTTCTTGATATTCATAGAGCTGTTTTGTTTTATCTTCAAATATTTCTTTTATTTTCCTGTAGGCTGTATCTATTTTCCCCTATTTATACTTTCTTCTACTACCTTGCATTTGCCTTCTAGCCACTCCTGCTTAGCCATTTTGCACTTCCTGTCAATCTCATTTTATCTATGCTAACCCCTCCCCTTCCTCCATCCTCAGCTCACCTATTCATTATCCGTTCCTTACCCCTCTCTCTCTCTCTTTCTCTCTACCTCTCCCTCCCACCCTCTCTGTCATTCTATCTCTCTCCATGTGTGTGTGTGTGAGTGTGTGTGTGTGTGTCCATCCATATTTCCCTGTTTATGAAAAACGTTTTAGACACCCCCCCCACCCCTCCTACACCCCTCAGCATCATTAATTTCACTCTCTTCTCTTCTCTTTACTACTTGATCTTTCCTCTTTGGTTATATTTATCCTCTCTGGCTTGGCTCAGTACATACATGCAGTATCTCTGACGTCCACACTCCCGATACACCACCTTCATGACCTAGGTCGTGAACCACCTTTCCCTTCTGTTCCCATCCTTTATTCTTCCCTTCTCTCCCACCTGACGAAGGAACTCTGTTCCGAAAGCTTGTCCCTTTTTCCCCTTTTTTCTGTTTTTTCATTTTGTGTTACTATCGGCGGTAC
This sequence comes from Locusta migratoria, assembly GCA_026315105.1. Lineage (NCBI taxonomy): Eukaryota > Metazoa > Arthropoda > Insecta > Orthoptera > Acrididae > Locusta > Locusta migratoria. The sequence goes on from CM048745.1 coordinate 893,089,907, forward strand.
AGCACAATGGTAAGTACTGGCCAGCCATTCCATCTCGTTTCAACAATATTTATTATCTCTGAGGAGAATTTTCATCATTAATCCAATCTCATTTCTTAGTCATCTGTACTCCATTTTGCCTGTTCCATTTACTGCAGCCAGCCACGGTGGCCGAGGGGACTAAGGTGCTCCAGTCATGGTCTGCACGGCCACTACGGTCGGGGGTTCGAATCCTCCCCTCGGGCATGGATGTTTGTGCCGTCCTTAGTCTTAGCTAGTTCGTAAGTAGTTTGTAAGTTTGGGGACTGATGACCCCGTAGTTAAGTCCCATAAGCTATACAAACATTTGAATTTTGAATTTCATTTACTGCATTTTCATATTTTCTACTTTCATTGATTAAATTTAGTATGTCCTGTGATATTCAAGGATTTTTTGTAGGTTTTGCCTTCCTACCTATTTTGTCCTCTGCTGCCTTCACTATGCTGCCAATTCCTCCTCTACTGTTTTATTTTCTCCCATTTCTACCAATTGTTGCCTAAAGCTCCCTCTGAAATTCGCAAGACCTTCAGGTTCCTTCAGTTTATCCAGGTCCCATCCCCTTATTTTCCTACCTTTCTGCAGTTTTTTCAGTTTCAGCCTACAATTCATGACCAACAAGTTATGGTAAGAGTCTATATCTGCCCCTGGGTATGTCTTACACTTTAAAACCTGGTTCAGAAATCTATGTCTTACCATTATAAAATCTATCTGGTATCTCCCGGTGTCTCCTGGTCTCTTCCACGTATACAACCTTCTTTCGTGATTCTTGAACCAGATGTTTGTTATAACTAAATTATGTTCTGTGCAAAATTCTAACAGGCGGCTTCCTCTTTCATTCCTTTTGCCCAGACCATATTCACCTACTATCTTCCCTTTCTTGTCCTACTACCGAATTCCAGTCTCCCATAACAATTAAGTTTTCTTCTCCCTTAACTGTCTGAATAATTTCCTTTAGTTCCTCATACATTTCTTCGATCTCCTCATCATCGGCAGAGCTAGTTGGTATATAAACCTGTACTATTGTGGTCAGTGTTGGCTTCATATCTATCTTTACTACGATAATGCAATCTCTGTGTTGCTCAAAGTAGTTTACCCGCATTCCTATTTTCTTATTCATTATCAGACCTACTCCTGTAATACCCCCATCTGCTTTTGTATTTATAATCCTTTACTCACCTGACCAGAAATCCTGCTCCTCTTTCCACCAAACTTTACTAATCGCCACTATATCTAAGTTCAACCTATCCATTTCCCTTTTTAAATTTTCTAGCTTCCCTACCCGATTAAGGGATCTAACATTCCATGCTCCGACCCGTAGAATGCCAGTATTGTCTTTCCTGATGATCACATCCTCCTGAGTAGTCCCCGCCCAGAGATCCGAATGGGGGACTATTTTACCTCCGGAATATTTTACCCGAGAGGATGCCATCATCATATGTTCATACACTAGAGCTGCATGTCCTCGGGAAAGGTAACGGCTGTAGTTTCCCCTTGCTTTCAGCCGTTCGCAGTAGCTGTGTGGCAAAGCCACATTAGCTGATGTTACAAGGCCAGCTCAGTCAATCATCCAGACTGTTGCCCCTGTAACTACTGAAAAGGCTGCTGCCCCTCTTCAGAAACCACACGTTTGTCTGGCCTCTCCACAGATACCCCTCCGCTGTGGTTGCACCTACGGTACGGCTATCTGGATTGTTGAGGCACGCAAGCCACCCCACCTCGACAATGTCTGTGGTTCATGGGAGTGGACGGAGTCATGGCCCTCTCCCACACAACAGCCTCCCAGTAGTCTGGATTGCAGGAGTGTGCCACAACTCCCAGCAAATAGAACACGTCCTATCACTGAAACGAGGTGCAACACTTATTTAAGGGAGGAACACTCCTCTCCCAGTCCTCTCACTACACTTCACTTCCTACATAACACTTTTTAAATTTTATATTAGCTTAATCTTGGGTCCACACCTTCATCAGGTCCAAAAATGGTTGTCCCAAATGTTACACAGTGTTTTTGTCCTGTTGGTGGTCCTCCTCCAGCATAGTACATGAAAAATATACAAACTTTTGACACCATATTTAGATTGCTTGGATGGTATGAACTGGCAAAATCCACACAGGCCTTGAAGTGCTGGTAGCTGCTCATCAACTGTGACTTTTGACTGACTGAGTAACATGTCTTGCGGTTATTCAAAAACATGGTGAACATTTCCTTCATGGCTGCCAATTTGTCTGTTTTGTGCTGTTATTGCCTTGTGGGTCCATCATCAAAATGAATACATGTTGTTAGAAACAGGAAACATTTTTCAGACATGATCATTCTAAAAATATTCACACCAAGGTCATCTGCTGTCCAGAAGAGGTGAACATTCTGCCACCCACCACAGAACACACCAGCAAGGTATAAAATGCCAAGGAAGGCTTTTATGTAGATTTTGTCTGCATCTTTGCAGTCAATATCATGATCAACTATATGCCTGTTAGTGTTGACCACAATTAGATCTAGGATATCATTACTGCTCCAGCAGTAAGTTAGCATTTTCTTTTTGCGTTTCCAACAACCCCAGGCAGTTTGGTTAGTACATTATGGGGCTGTGTCTGTGTTGCTTTCCAAGGCACTTTCCTCCATTTGCTTCAATTCCTACCTATTATAGGAAAAAAAGTACATTACACCATTACTAGGTATTATTTTTATCACAACTGAAATCATTTTTATTGTCATTTGTACTCACTACAGTAGTAATGTTCATCACTTTCCTGCCCTCCATTATCTTCCTCTTCATCAAATTCAGATCTTTTTTCAAGTATATCTTCAGTTTCTGAATCGATTTCTACAATATCATCTTTAATGGATACCTCATCAAAAAGAAAAGAACACGATGTACTTATATCAAATGCTTTGGCTTTTGTAAATCATATTGTTTACTCAAAATATAATAATGGAAAGTCCACGTTGGAATTAATAATATAGTGAGGACAGTTTACAACTCACCGCAAAGACGTGGCGAAGAGCTGCGACAGGCACATACAAAAGACACACGCATACAACACATTCAGCTATCGGCCATGGCCTTACTCATTTTGAAAGAGAGAACATGCAGCTACAACAAAATGTTACTTCATTTAGAAGACAATGACACAATTGCCAACTTGAGTATGCTCAAAAAAACAGTACAGTGACATTGTGTTACGTGAGTTGCCGCACTGTATCTGACAGATACAGAAAATACACATCCCCACATCTGATTCTTTTATGACTTTCGTCAGTATCAGGATGAGGCTGAAATTCCTGTGAAGCAATAAGAAAGATATGACACAAGATGTCATGGGCCAGCAAGCTGTTATCACTGTTCATTGCAGTAATATTAGAGACAAAGTAGGTCATGTATCTCACATATACATACACGACAGTCGAAGTGTTAACAAGTGTGGCCTGACTGAATTTAGCAGTGGGGCAAGCAGTAGGGCCTTTGGAAAGGACTGATACATCTGTGGAACTGAGGATTTTGGAGGAAAGATTCATAACTGTGTTTCTGATCTGTTTAGGTTGTGGATTGTGTGTTGGTGTGGGAGAGTTTCTGAGGGCGTGGTAAATGTAAAAGGCTTACAAGGCATGGTTTGTCAGCTATAAGGGCCTGTGGGATATGTTTAGAGGACATGATGAGGGGGTGGATAGTGGTAACCCAAGGTGGAAGTGGGAGGTGAAAAGGTTAGAGAGTTTTTTGAGGTGGCATTGTGCGGGATGCTCTAGTACTTGGAAGACAAGGATGTCAGTCTGGGAGAAATAATGTAGGTATTTGGGGTTGCACAGCAGGAGAATTTTTCAGATGGAGGTGAGATGCTGGAAGGCTGTTTGGACCTTGTTTTCATGATTTTGCAAGATAAGGTTGGTGATGGACGTGACTGACGGAAGGTGGACGTCATTGTGGAGGGAGGTATTGCAGCTGAATGAATAATTTGCAGATGAATAATTTGATTGTCAAACCATTATGGGGATTCCATGAACTATGCAACAATGCTGAAATATATGTATTTTTTTAATTCATAAAATGCAGCAACCAGTTGCATGTAATAATTTAATTGTGACAACCAGTTCCGGGCACTTGAGTGCCCTTCTTCAGGTCTCTATACAGTCAAACAAGTACACTGGTATTCCAATACAGCATACATAACTTACAAAAGTTGGTTAGGGAAATTTGAAAGTGTGAATATAGAAGAGTGTGAAAGTTTATAAAGCTAATGCAATAGATTGTAATAATATGAACATATGAAGCTATGTTCATATTATTACAATCTATTTGTTTCAAAACTGAATCACTGTATTGCATTAGCTTTATAAACTTTCACTCTCATGTCAAATACTTTTATATTCACACTTTCAAATTTGTGTAACTGACTTTTGTATATTATGTATGCTTTACTGGTATGCCAATGTATTTGTCTGCCTTTATAGCGACCAGAAGAAGGGCACTCAAGCGACCAAAATTGGTCATCACAAATAAATTATACGTGGAACTGGCTGCTGCATTTTATGAATTAAATACCTGAACAGTTGCTGCCATGGATAAAATACTTCAATGCAGGAATAGTATGTGGCACAGATAGAAGGAGCAAGGATTCATGGCGGGGTATTAAAAATTGGAATAAATCATGTTCACTCAAGCACAAAAATGCAGTATTATGAATATGTCCCTACATAAGTGTAGAGATATGCAAATGGTAAGCAAAAACTTCAACAGTTTTGTAAGAAATGGATGACAAACACATAGAAACACATGGGAACCCTGTGAGAAAGCATGAAAAACTCATGAATAACTCACGATAATGTATAGGAGAACTTGTAGGAATGAGTAGGAAGCTCATAGGAATGCGTGATTCTTAAAGTTTTCGCAGCATAAGGAGTACTCCATGAAGTTTTGGGATTGAAGCAAGATAATGTTGACCTCCTGGCAGGATATTTTAGCTGCCAATTGTTCAGCCGTCTTCAGGTGAGTTTCAGCCACTGCAGATTGCTAGTTCAAGTCAATGACAGGGAGATGCAGCACAAAAGCAGCCATTACATGAGTGCCATCCATCAAATTTTGCACCCTCTACGTACCCAGCTCTAAATGTGGTGAGCAAGCGCATGTGAAAGGTAAAACTACATGTCTACCCTCTGTCAGAATGTACGAGAGAACTAGATGTCAAATAATAAATACATTTTTTTTTTTTTAATTTGTCATTAGACATGTATTTATGAATAAAATGTTTTATCTCTTAAGATATCACAGAGATCACTGGATCCCAAGCCTTGCTAGTAGAAAACTGCCATCATGATTAATAAGCTCTTGTGGCAGGTGTATTTCCACAAATTCTTTAATCAATGAATCCCAAAAGGATCTTGTCATAGCCAAGATTTCTATGGCAGAATAGTTCATAGAGTGTCCTGAGGAAAAGCAATGCTCGGCTATGGCTGACTTACTGAGTGCAAAAGATGTGTGTGACGATTGTGTTCCACGCTGTGCATGCCATATAACCAATGTAGGCTTGGCCACCTAGCTTTCATGAGAGTTTACCAATGTATGGAAGGAACATCCTACTTCTGAAAAACTCCTTATCCTCTTGATGTTTTGGGTGGTCAAATTTCTTCCTCCTTAATGTTAAGTTAATCTAATGCAGAGAATATCCATTGTCTTGGAACACAGACTGCAATGTTCCAACTCCTTAGTGAGGCTGTCTCCATCAGACACAACATGTGCCCAATGCAACAACATTTGAAGGACGGTGGTAGTTTGTGCATGGTGATGATAGCTCAATGCTTGCAGATACATGTCCTTATGGATGGGCTTCCTGTAAATGGAATGCCATAATGACCCATCCACTTTCATGCTAACTAAGATGTCCGGGAATGATAAGCAACCATCCTCTGCTGTTTCCACTGTAAATTGAATATTCTCTTGGAAAAATTTCAGATGTTACAGAAAATGTGATAATTCTTCTTCCACATAGGGTCACAATATAAAAGAATCATCTACATATCATCAAAAGACTGTTGGTTTAAGTTCAGCTGAGCCAAGAGCTCCTTCCTCAAAGTATTCAATAAAAAAGTTTGCAACCAGAAGGGAGATAGAACCACCCTTGGCAATACGATCAGTTTGCTCAAAATATTCATTATTGAATAAGAAGTACATTGAGATAAGGGCATGATGAAAATGTGCTGTTATATCAGCTGTGAACTGTCTGCTGATGAGTGACAATCAGTCCATGAGATGAACCTTAGTGAAGAGTGAAATGACATCAGAGCTCACTAATATATCAGATTCAGGGAGTTGAAGTGACTTCAGTCTGTTGATAAAGTCAGCAGAGTTGTGAATATGATGTGAGCATATCCCCACAAATGGTCTCAGTAACTGGGCAAGATGTACAGCAATGTCATATGTGGGAGCACTGATTTTGCTGACAATGGGCCATAATGGTACCTCTATTTTGTGAATCTTTGGAAGATTATATAACCTGGGTTGCGCAGATTTTTGTGGCCTTAATCTCTTCATCATATCTTGCATAAGAGAGGAAGAGTTCAACAGCAATGGCATCTTCCTTTCTACTCTGTCTGTAAGATCTTTATCACTCTTCAGTACATTGGTTCACTCAACAATCTGTAGATCTTCTAGTTACAGATGTCCTATGACAAGAGCACAGTAGTGTTTCCCTTATATGCTGGCAGGACCAGTGTGAGGATCTTTTGCAATTTGTGTAGTGTGGCATGAACAATTGGCAGCAGAAATACTGTGCTAGGAGAGCAACATTATCCGACTGAAATCTCAAATGTGTTGGAAAATACTACGAATGTGTGGAAAACTAAGAGGAAAGTGTAAAAAGTCAAGAATTTGTTAAATACGTTCAAGAATGCAGCAAAATTGCCTAAAGATTCATGCACAGAACTAGCAAATGGGGATGATAATAGAACTAGCACTTGTTAATGTTGAGGTGAAATACATGACTGGGAGGAAATTTGGAAGTAGGACTCAGTGCTAACAATCGGAGTGGTCATGAAGTAGTTTGTTGTGAGGGAACGGGATTTTTGACAGAAAGAGGGTTTGCATTTTTCAAGGTAATTAAAATCACTGGAAAGAAGAAAAAGAATGAACACTGAGAAAAGAAATGTGTTCATCTACATACGTACTTTGCAATCCACACGAAGGTGCGTGTCGGGGGGGAGGGGGGTACTCAGTGCCACTACTGGTTACTACTAACTTTCCTGTTCCACTCCCATATAGAACAAGGAAGCTTGTATGCATCCATATGAGTCCTAATCTTTCTTCTCTTATCATTTTGGTCTTTATGCCAAATTTAGGTTGGCAGCAGTAGAATAATTCTGCAGTCCAGCTCTAATTCAGGCCCTCCAAATTTCTTCAACAGTATTTCTGGAAAAGAATGTCGACTTCCTTCCAGCGACTCCCATTTGAGTTCCTGAAGCATTTCAGTAACATTTGCTCATTGAATTGAATATATCAGTTGCAAACCTAGCCATCCACCTCTGAAAGGCCTCTATGTCCTTCTTTAAACCAATCTGGTGGGGATCCCAAACACTTGAGCAATACTGAAGACGAGGTCATACAAGTGTTTTATATGTGGTCTCCTTTACAGACATATCACACCTTCCCAAAATTCTCCCAATAAACCTTAGTTGACCATTCGCCTTCCCCACAACTATCCTTATATACTCGTTCCATTTCATATTGCTGTGCAGTGTTACGCCTAGGTATTTAACTGACATAACTCTGTCAAGCAGTACACTACTAATACTGTACTCGAACATTACAGGACTGTTTCTTCCACTCATCAGCATCACCTTGCATTTCTCTACATTTAGCGCTATTTGCCATTCCTCACATCACCTAGAAATTTAGTCCAAGTAATCCTGCATCCTACTACAATAATTCAATGACGACACACTCCTGTATACCACAGCATCATCAGCAAACAGCCACAGATTGCTACTCACTCTGTCTGGTAAATCGTTTATATAGATAGAAAATAATAGCAGGCCTATCACACTCCCCTGGGGCACCCTTGATGATACCCTTGTCTCTGATGAACACTCGCAATCATGACAATGTACTAGGTTCTATTACTTAAAAGTAGTCTTTGAACCACTCGGATATTTGGGTAACTATTCCATAAGATCATTCCTTCATTAGTAGTCTGTAATGCGGTACCCTGTAAAATGCCTTTCGAAAATCAAGAAATACGCAGTCTGCCTGTTGCCTTTCATCCATAGCATGTCTTGTGAGAAAAGGACATGCTGGGTTTCACACGATGGATGCTTCATAAAGCCATGCAGATGCATGGACAGAAGCTTTTCTGTCTCAAGGAAATTTACTATATTAGAACTGAGAATATCTTCAACAATTCTACAGCAAACAGATGTTAATGATATGGGTCTGCAATTTTGTGTGTCTGTTCTTTTACCTTTCTTATACATGGGAATTACCCATGCCTTTTTCCAGTTTCTTGAAACTTTGTGCTGAGTTAAAGATTCATGATAAATGCAAGCTAAGTAAGGGGACAATGCCACTTTGTTAAACCAAACTGATTCAGCTTCTGGACCTGGATAGTTGTTTGTTTTGAAATCTCTCAGCTGCATCTCTACACCAGCTATGCCTATTATTATATCCTCCATTGGAGAGTTAGTGCGACCATCAAATGAAGTTATGTTTGCCTAGTCCTCCTGTGTGAATGATTTCTTAAATGTTAAATTTAAAACTTTGGCCTTCACTTTACTGTCTTCTATCACCACCCCAGAATGATCAAAAAATTACTGGATAGAGACCTTCGATCTGCTTACCGATCTTACATAGGACAATATTTTTTTTTGGGTTCTTGGCAAGATCTTTTGCTAAGGTAAGATGGTAGTAGTGAAGCAAATGTATCATCACCGCTTCTAACTACTGTTCTTCGTAGGCAGTGGTGATGGTAAGGATGGACAACAACATTCACTGTATGCTGAGGAATTTAATAACATAATCATACAACAGATAAATTGTACGAAAAGTTTTAGTTGTTTTACCGGCAGCACGATAAATACTGTGTGTTGCGATAGTCTTACAGCAGTTGGATGGCACAGCACTAACTTTCATGAGCGTGTGTGGAGCTCGCGTTCAGCTCGACCCACGTGGTCCATGGCAAATGATTGGAACCGAGGAGGCTAAAAAACATTCACTCACCTCAGTCCTAGAGCACGCACTGCCGGTGTCGTTTGTCCATTGCGAGAGCGCGTGTTTTTGTGCCGTCGCCACAATCCCACATAATGGGGTGGAGAATTCCTGCAAATGCTTCCTGGCAGCCGCACTTCTGTTCACTGTTTCTCGGCATGACTGCCACACAGATCTCCCCTTGGAGAGCGGAGCTCCAAAGACATCAGCACGGGTATGATGGCTGCAATCCGGGGCACGGTGATTGGGTGGTGGGCACTGATGCCAATGCATGTAGCTGGTGGCGTGGGCTGATAGGGCACAGGGTGGGTGTGTCCGTACATAGCCAGCTAGTGACAGCGGCAACATGCCGTCTGCACACTGTGTGTATCACTGTGGTAGTAGGTGCATAGTTAAGGGGCGTAGTGCAGTACAGTGAATTTTAAACCATCACCATCACTAAAGCATTCACGAAGAGCACTGTTTATTTTTTATTGCATCTGACACAAAGTAGCACAGCATGACACACTATCACCCTCGACACTTGCGACAGCAGAGGCACGGAAACAGTACGTAAAGTCACACGTGAGCCGGTCAAGGTGACTTGAGATTCAGGGCCCAGAACTGCAATGGACAAAGCCGGTGGCACGATGGGCGACGTCTGGGGTTCGTCTAGTGCATGCATACAGGAGCCGACATGGTAGAAAATGATAATTAAAAACAACATGGTTCATTAGCACACAATGTACAGCTGTTTGGGTGCAGTGTTCTTAATGATGCATTATCCACGCGGTGTGAAAAGAAGCACAACTACATATTTATTGAGACGTTGTTAATGCCATAGTGTTTTCTGATGTAGAAACGAAACATGAAAAAAATTTCCATAGGCACCCCCGTTGCTCTTAGTTCAGTTTTAACGGTTTTAAAGATGTCCAACGCAGATGCGCGACTTGGCCCAGTTGGTTGGTTGGTTGTTTTTCTCAAAGGGACTAAACGACAAAGGTTATCAGTCCCTTGTTCCAAGTGAAAGAGTACAGGGACGTTTGCTAAACAGGACTATAAGACTATATGATAAAAAGCACCAAGCAAAGGCATTAACACATGAAGGGATAAAAGCAGCAAGGGAAGAACACCGAGAAAGGAGAGATTAAAAACGATACCTGAGGTTTCGGCTTGGTGATCACAGTAAGAAAAGCAAAACATCCGGCTACTCTGTGACACAGTAAAACCACCTACCTAAAAGCGCTAGGTAGGCGGGGGATAAATATATACCGAAAACTCACTAGAAGTCATATGGAATTATATAATCCACTCACACAGATAAAATTTAAAACTCAATCAACTATACAGGCATCGTCAGCTAAAGCCGAGTTCAGGGTGTCAGGGAGGTTAAAACAGTGCCTCTGGGCATTGAGGTGAGCGCATTACAATAAAATGTGGGCAACTGATAAATCGACGCCACAGCGGCACTGAGGTGGGTCCTCGCGACAGCGAATGTGACCATGTGTCAGCCAAGTATGGCCGATACGGAGCCGACAGAGGATGACAGCGTCCCTGCGAGGGGCTTGTAGAGAGGACCTCCAGAGGTTCGTTGTCTCCTTGATAACCAGTAACTTTTTGGGGATATGGAGGGTACACCATTCCGTATCCCACAGACCGCAGGCTCGACTTCGCAGCATTGAACGTAGGTCAGCAGAGGGTATGTCGACCGCCAGAGGTGGTTTAGTGGTGGCCTCTTTGGCTAACCTGTCTGCCAGTTCATTTCCTGCAATTCCGATGTGCCCCGGAGTCCAGATAAAAACAACTGACCGCTCGCATTGTTCGACAACATGGAGGAACTCTTGGATGGCTATGACCAACGGATGGCGGGGAAAGCATTGATCTAGGGCTGTAAGTTCGCTGAGGGAGTCGCTACAGATGACATAGAACTCCCCAGCAGTGCAGTTATGACGGATGTGGTCAAGTGCACAGAAGATGGCTACTAACTCCGCAATGAAGACACTGCAGCCAGCTGGCAAGGAGTGCTGTTCGTTATGCCCTGCATGTGTGTAAGCATAGCCAACACGACCACCCACCATCAAGCCATCAGTGTAAATCACTTCTGAGCCCCGTGACATGTCAAGAAGAGACAGGAATTGGCGACGAATGATCTCTGGGTGAACTGAGAGTTTGGGGGACTGTGACAGTTCAAGGCGAAGGTGTGGATGGTGTACACACCATGGTGGAATACGCGATTGGAACCGGAAGGGGGGCGGGAGTGGAAAAGATTCCAGTTCACGGAGGAGGGAGGAGCAATTGGGCACAAGCACCAACTGTCATACCCGACCTCGGTCACCGTTGTGGGATAGGTAGTGGCCTGATGGGAAAAATGAGACGATGGTTGGGGTGATTGGGCAAGCCATGAACATGAGCAATATAGTTACACAGCAGCTGCTGGTGCCTGGTTCGAAGCAGTGGAATTCCATCTTCCGCAAGAAGACTATTAACAGGACTAGTTCGAAAAGCTCCTGTCGCAAGTCTGACACCACACTGATGGACTGGGTCCATAAACTGCAGTGCTGATGGTGATGCTGAACCATAAGCAATGCTGCCATAGTCCAGTCATGACAAAATTAGTGCCTTATAGTACCGTAGTAGCGTACTGTGGTCTGTGCCCCTAGTGGTGTTACTGAGGCAGCGGAGGGCATTAAGGTACTTCCAGTACTTCTGCTTGAGCTCACAGATATGAGGAAGCCATGTCAGCCAGTCATCAAACACTAGCCCCAAGAAACGGTGCGTTTCCACCACATTGAGCAAATGGCCATCGATGTAAAGCTCAGGATGTGGATGGGCTACCCGACGCCGGCAGAAATACATAACGCAGGTCTTGGCAGCAGAGAACTGAAACCCATGGGCGATGGCCCATGTCTGCGCCTTGCGTATGGCTCCCTGCAGCTGTCATTCAGCAACACACATACAGCAAGAGCTAAAATATAAACAGAAGTCATCTGCATATAACAAGGTGGAGACTGAGGAACCTACCACTGTCGCTAGACTATTTATCGCCACTAAAAACAGAGGAACACTCAGGACAGAGTCCTGCGGTACCCCATTCTCCTGTACATGCAGAGAGCTACAAGAGGCACTGACTTGTACTCGAAACGTATGCAAAGATAAGAAATTCTAGAAAAAATGGGAAGCATGCCCCGGAGACCCCACCCATGTAATGTGGTAAGGATGTGATGTCTCCAGGTCTTGTCATAAGCCTTAGATAAGTCGAAGAAAACTGCCACCAGGTGTTGGCGGCAAGAAAAGGCTGTATCCGTATGGCAAACTCAAGGTGGACCAGGTTATCCACAGCTGAGCGCCCCTTTCGGAAACCATGGAGTGAGGAGACCCCTGGACTCAAGGAGCCAGCACAATCGTCGACACACCATACGCTCCAGCAATTTGCAAGGAACATTGGTGAGGCTGATTGTCGGTAGCTGTTCAACTCATGTGGATGTTGACCAGGTTTGATCACTGGGACTATCAGACACTCTCGCTACTATGAAGGGAATGTAACAGAACTCCAGATGTGGTTGAAGATAGCCAGAAGTTACGCTGAGACTCAGGTGCCAGGTGTTTCAGTATCTGATTATGGATATGATCTGGCCCAGGCGCTGTGTCAGGGCAGTGTGCAGGGCACCGAGAAATTCCCATTCACTGAATAGAGCATTATACAGTTCAGTACGGCGAGTCGAGAAGGATAAGCGCTGTCGTTCCTCCCACTCTTTCAGGGCACGAAAGGCCCTGGAGTAGGCCGCAGATGCAGAACTCTGAGCGTAGTGCTCAGCAAACAGTTCAGCAACTGCATCTGGATCGGTGTAAACTGCTCCATTCACAGAAATCCCGGGCACACTAAGAGGACACTGGTAGCCATAAACACATCTGATCTTTGCCCACACCTGGGATGGAGAGGTACGCGATCCAATAGTAGACATACCTTTCCCAACACTCCTGTTTGCCTCGTCTAATCAACTGTTGGGCGCGGGCACGAAGCCGTTTAAAAGCAATAAGTTTCTCCATAGATGGGTGCTCCTTGTGGCGCCGCAGAGCTCGCCTGCGCTCTCTAATCACCTCAGCAATCTCCGGCAACCACCAGGGCACTGTCTGCTGCCAGGCAGATCCCGAAGAGCAAGGGATTGCACCATCAGCTGCAGAAAGAATGGTGGAGGTAGCGCTGTCGATGACCACATCTATGTTGGAGCATGTAGGAGAACGAATGATGGCAGCAGAAGTAAAAGCATCCCAATCACCCTTATTCAGCGCCCATCAGGGCGGGTGTTCTGGGGCCCGATGCGGGGGTAGTGACAAGAAAATCGGGAAGTGGACACTCCAGTGGATTAAAGGGAACAGGCTAGGGCTACATACTGAAAGATCAATGGCCGAGTAAGTACCATATGCCACGCTAAAATGCATGGGGGCACCGTTGTTTAAAAGGCAGAGGTCGAGTTGAGACATCAAGGACTCGACATCTCTACCACGGCTAGTAATCATAGTACCACCCCACAATGGGTTATGGGCGTTGAAATCACCCAATAAAAGGTAAGGTGGGGGTAGTTGCGCTATCAGTGCAGCCAGGACATGTTGTGGTACTTCACCGTCAGGAGGGAGGTAGACATTGCAGAGGGTAATGTCCACTGCAGCTCTTACCCTGACAGCTATAGCTTCCAAAGGCATTCGTAGTGGAACAGCTGTGCTGTGCTGTAGACAGAGGTAAGGACGTAGATGCATACACCACCTGACGCCCTGTCAATGTCTGTGCGGTTCCTATAATAACCCGATAGCCACGTAAGGCAGGGGTGCGCATCACGGGAAACCAAGTTGCTTACAGGGCAATGCAAAACGCAGGTGAAGTGCTGAGGAGTTGGTGTAACTCAGCTAAACGAGGGAAAAATCCACCGCAGTTCCACTGGAAGATTGTGTTATTGGGATTAAATGCCATGATTAAAAAGATAAAAGAAAAAGGTTACTCCAAAGGTTCACCAGTTACCGCCGATTTTGAACCGATCGAGTCCAAGATCGTTGGGTCCAGGGAGTCGATGAGAGCGAGATCTTCAGGTGAGGAGAGGATCTCTAACTCATCTTCTGAAGCAGAAGATGAGGGTAGCTGTGGCTTTTGAGCCACTAAAGACTCCTTCTTCTTTGTCTTCTTCACTCTTCCCTCTCACTGCCCCTTCGGTCTAAGGGGCTGGGAGGGCTTCTCGGAAGTGGCGCCGGGTGTGGAAGAAGAGTGAGAAGCCCTTCGACCAGCAGGTTTGGGATCCGTGGGCCTTTGGCCAGGATCTTCTGAGACACCCTGAGAAGCCTCGGAAGGGGGTGTCCCGAGGGACCCCTTCCGAGCAAGAGGAGCTGGAGGAGGCTTCACGTTCTATGGCTGAGAGGTGGGGACTGGTGTCCCCGATGTTTGAGGGATTGATTCTCCCAAGGTAAAAAGAGTGGGAGCCACTGAAGAGGAAGTGCCCCCAGCTGGCAAGGGGCAGGGACAGTTGGGTGGGCCTGGGAGCCCACTGGCATGGGCGGAACAGATGGTAGAACAGGCACTGACGAGGCTGCCATGGCATAGGTGTTAACCAGGTGCACAGGGTGGAGCTTTAGATATTTTTGCTTTGCCTCTGAGTAGGTTAGTCGATTGCGGGTCTTATATTCCATTATTTTCCTTTCCTGGTGCAGAACCGTGCAGACAGATGAACAAGGGGAGTGATTTTGGCCACAATTAACACATACTGGAGGAGGGGTGCAGGGGACGTTTGGATGGACAGCATGTCCGCACTCCCGACATGTAGGGTTGGCATCATATCGGTAGGACATATGCCCAAACCTCCAGCACTTGAAACAACGCATAGGGGGAGGAACGTAGGGCTTGACATCGCACCGGTAGATCATCACCTTGACCTTCTCGGGCAATGAATCGCCCTCGAAAGCCAAGATGAAGGCACCGGTGGCAACCCTGTTGTCCTTTGGACCCCTATGGACTTGTCGAATAAAATGTACTCCCCACCATTCTAGATTCGCACGCAGTTCGTCGTCTGACTGCAACAAAAGGTCTTTGTGAAATATTATTCCCTGCACCATGTTTAAGGTCTTGTGTGGTGTTATGTTAACGGAAACATCACCCAGCAATGCCTGTGACAGGGCTGGGGATGACGTCGTTATTAATACCAATCCAGAGCGCATTTTTCACATGCCTTCCATCTCACCATACTTGTCCTCCAAGTTTTCAACTAAGAACAAGGGCTTAGTCATCTTAAAAGAGTCCCCATCAGTGCGGCTACAGACTAGATATTTAGGGTCATAAGCCTCACCCTGGTTTCTTGCCTGACATTCCTCCCATGGTGTAGCCAGGGAAGGGAATATTTGGGGATCATACTCTGCTGCATTGAAGTCCCTTTTACCTCTCTTAGAGACACCAGGTTTGCATGTGGCGATGCTATTAATTGATCGTTTCATTTTTGTCCCACGAGCAACTAGGGAACTAAAGGTCCACCCAGGCAGAGCCACGCTTGCCTGGGTAAGCCCTGTACAACAGAGGTGCGGCAGGTTCCTCAGAGGTTGCTCGCTATCAACTGTTCAACCTCAACAGCCATGCATCTCCTCGGCATGTAGCACACCTTGAGATTGAGGTTTTTTTTATAGAGGTTTGTACTGTCCTCGCGACCCGAGCGATTAAGCCATGATCCCCAGGCTCTGAAACGTACAAACGAATGATGGTCATTGAAGCATGCACAGAGCTTACGGTGTAGCGGACTGTTGGCACGACACAGCCCACAGCTCAGGACCCCAGGTTCGCCAAGCCTTTACTCAGCAAATTAATGCTGAGCCCCTGAGGGGGACTCGGACCGGTCTCGACACTAGCGTCAGCGGAGTCGACTCATTTGGTCCGTGGCAAATGGTTGGAACTGAGGAGGCTAAAGGACGTCCACTCAACTCAGTCCTTGAGTGCAAACTGCAGGTGTCACTTGTCTGTTTCCAAAATCCCGCATAATGAGAGTTTGCGGGGCATGCCGGAGATTCCTGGAAACGCTTCCTGTCCACTGTTTCTTGGTGTGGCTGCCACAGTAGATATTTTATGCTTCATGTATTACTCTTCTTATAGGCACGTGAGTATTTACTAACTTTTGTCTGATATGATTTGCCTCACCTTTTTTGAACAGTGTGTGCAACTGCCTTTGCTTTCTCAACATTTTTCAAATATCACAATTAAACCATGGTGGGTCTTTTCCATCCTTAATCCACTTTGTTGGCACATACTTCTTGAGCACTTTATTTACGATGAATTCTAGCCAAACACTCCCCAAGGCTTCTTCACCAATTTACTAACTTTGGTGACCATTGTTACTATGATGACATCATGATCACTAACTCCTGACCACTGACAAGATCTGACCTGTTGGCAGCTATAATGTTCAAAATATTTACATTGTGTATGGGCTGGTGATTTAGATGCTCAAAACAGTGTTCAGAAAACATACTCAACAATAGTTCACAAGACTACTTGTCTGTACCCCCTGTAGTGAAAGCAGAGGCATCCCAGCCTATACTCGGCAGGTTGAAGTTGCCCCAACTAATAAAGCATGGCCCGAGTACCTTCAACTAATGATGGTAAACTTTCTTTTAAGGAATGTAGCACTGTGCAGGTGGAATCAGATGGCCAGTTAAAACACACAACTATTAACTTGATAATCTCACAGTCACTCTCGAATTCGAGCTCAGCAGAAGGAATACTTTTGTGGACTGCAATGAAAAACCTCCTTCAATACTACCTGAGCTACCTTTGCAATATACATCCTATTCTTCGCTAAATATTTGAAAGCTGCCAACGTCAGGTTTCAGCCAATCTCAGTCCCAATGACTTTTCTGCTTTGCAGTAAATTTGGGAACTTTGTTTCTAATACGTTGAAAATTTACTGCCAGTATTTTAATAGATAGAGTCCTGATTGTGACCTGATATCACTGTCTATTGATATACGGACTATTGTTCATGAGAACTACGGCTTAGCCTAAAAAAAAGATAAAGAAAAACATGTGCACTCTCAAGTACTCTGATAGTCGACAAAGCCTTTGTTTAATCCCTCCACTCGGTTCCAAACCAAAATACCCCGATCCTCTCTGGGAACAATACCCTCAAATTGAAACCTCTGCTTGCACCCCACATGTTGGGCAGCAGTCTTCACCAATTCCGCCTGCCACCCATTCGACCTGAGGATGTCCACAGAATGCAAGCGACAGGAGTCACTAGTGCCGACATGAGCAACAACTTGTAGACAATTGCACCCCATATACACAACAGCCATTGTCAAGGCTGCTTCCAAATCTCGGATGAGGCCCCCCGGCAGACATACTGTGTGCACATTGGAATTCTTTTCGGCCCTGTGGTTCCATAATGTGCCTAACACTGGAGCACCCAATCACTAACAGACCCCTCCTGCTGTGTGCCTGCTCGGATCCTGCTGAAGGACTGGCCACCTGATCACTCGCAGGATGAATGGATGATGCCACATGGCCAGCTTCCTCAATGGCCCTAACACAAACATGCTACCCGCCACTCACTGTGGCAAGGGCGGATCAACTGCGACCGGTACACGTGAAGGTGGGATGGCAGCAAAGACTGTGGGCAACCCACGCGACACCTGAGGTACTCCATGCGACACTCCAGACTCTCCATTGCCAACACACCCTGAGCAGGAGCCCGGAGACGGCTGACCGTGGCTAAAAGAACATTCAGCTGTTCATGAACAGAGGCCAATTCCTACTGCATCCACAAACAGCATGCATACACCCTATCCGACCTACAACTGCTATTAAAATACCTAAAGAGTGAAAACAAATAAAGCTGCTAAATACTTCAATGTGCTACTACACTAGTGCTTTACTAATGGCGGCTGGTAGGTGACTGAGCTGTGATAAATGGTCCCCCACTGTTAAAAACTCTTAAAATAGAAGCTTTAACTAAATCTACCAAATTTGCAAAAATAAAACTCTTAAAAAATGGAGGCATTAATGCAATTTCATAAATTGAATTGTAAGGAAAATGCACACAAATTATGCTGCTCAGAGCTCTGAATGATGTGACACTGTCAGCAGCTGGCATTAAACTGACTGATAACTAGCTGCAGCAGCAGTCTCCAACTTGTTTTGAGAGACACAAATCACAGATGAAAACTATATGCCACAGCATCAGTGTTATCGTATAGCAGTGTTTTTCAACCTTTTCAAATATGCAACCCCTTGCCAAGTAAAAATATTCTGATGACCCCCAATCCAAATAAAAATATTCTAGCGACACCCCCTCCTCATGAACCATAATAAAACAATGTTATCTCAAAGGAAACAAATTTAATCTTCTTTCTTTTGCTTCAAATTTCTTTTAAGTTGTTGGGTGAAATTATTTACATATTTTCTGGAATGAAACACATTATTTTTAAATGATTTCCAACAGAAAAATATATTTTGTTTAACAACTGTTTCACATTTCAGGCAAGACTCAGAAATGTATTATGCTCATTAAGAAAGGTCCCACTGTGTAGACAACTTATAAAGAAGTAGATATATTTTTCGAATTTTTAAGAATTACTTACTATATTAAGTTATTTTACCTCTCCATTGGTTCCTAAAAACAGGTTTCAGACTTTGTGCTTATGCATCATTCACACACTGTATTACAAAATAATCAGTGACCTATTCAAGAAACTCTGCAATTTAACATTAAATATATTTGACTTAGGCATATGTTTTTGTATTAGTGAACCCCTAGTTATTTTATGGTGTAAGTACTTCCTCCTATGACGAGTAAAACTTTGTGACCCCCCCCCCCCCCCCCCGTGGTTGCGACCCACAGGTTGATAAACACTGGCGTATAGTAACAAAAAAAAGCAGCACTGATTTCTGGGAAAACTGAATAGCTGAAAGGGGTTGGGAGTAGTAAGGAAGTAGGGACAGACAAGGGTATTTTCAAAAGGATAGGTTGCTACTCGAGACATCTCTGTGGTGAGTAGTAACCTGTCCTTTTGAAAATATTGTTGAATCCTTTCCAGAATTTCCATTGTTTAAAATGGTATCAAATACTTAAACTGACATAAAATACACTTCCAATGAAGGCAGTGATACCAATTCAACCCTCCACAAGCAATAAACAACAAAGAAATAGTATCAAACACTTAGATCACTTCAAATGTTCTATTCTAACATAATATTCTTTATCACAACCACTTTCATATTTTGACATTTGTTGGCTTTGTCAACTCTCAACCAAACTGTTGCCTCCCAACGTAACCTAGACCTTGGAATACACTATAGATCAGTCTGTCACCACAACCAGTTTCTAGGTTTTTCAAATTGTTGGCTTTGCCAAATGCGATAATCACACCACACAACTTATATGCAATATGGTATGTTGCCAACCTACATACACTACGGATGTGCCACTGAAAATCCCCCTTACAGTGATCTGAAACTTAGATAAAGATCCTCAACTACCATCAGCACCAATACAAACTACCATCAAATGGGGTCATTTTGGACACCGGGGTGATTTCAGACACTATGGTTTATCTTCTCTTCCCCGCTACACAGCAACGAATTAGCACTAATTTCCACCTCTGCGCACTGCTTATTTTATGCACGAGACTGTAATTCCCGTGTCCCGTGTTCCTGCGTTTGGATCAATTGTTTACCGACGCAATAATCAGTTGGACAGTCTCATTGTGAAAGTTCTCGCTGTGTTATGGAGCGCAAACTTTCTGTTGTTACGACTGACGGAAGAGTATTGTAGCGTCAATTGCCAACGGGATCAGTAGGCTGCAGCACTGTGAGAAGTTTTGTACCTGTTTGTCACGAGTTTTGTGTAAAGATTCAAAGTAACAGAGGATTTTTCCGAAATAGTGTCTTTGTGGGGTAATTTCGAACAATGCTGAGAATGTATAAAAGTAAGAAAGGTGTTCAAGATCAGTATAATTATGACTCAGAAGTTTTAAAGAAAACAGTTCGAGATATTCCACAAATTAACGTAAAAAAAATCCTTCAATAAATAAAATTCCTTATCTCAGTCCTTATCCCTTATTTTAATGATAGACGTCCTTAAAATATTTTAAAAGTACTAAAATTAAGCAGAAAGAAAGTAGAATTAGACATCACCCCATAAACTTCGAAACACTGGACAGAGATTTAAAAAACATGTGTCTGAAATCACCCCAGTCCATGGGGTGATTTCAGACACTTTATTTGTCTGTCACAGGCAAAAGTAGATGCACATGGACATTCTGTTTCTAGGATATTTTATTGGTTATACATACACCCAACCACTCCCGTAAAAAACAATGAAATCTGACAAAACCTACAAAGGTTATAGTTAAAATAATTTCAAAACTGTCCGAAATCACCCCATTTGATGGTATCCTGCAAAAAAATGCACAAAAAAAGTAATAATAATGACAAAAATAAATAATATAAACACCCAGTAGATCACTGCATCATTGGTTACCACACACACAACACAAAAGAGATTAAAAAACAAATACAAATCACTAACACAAAAAACAAACCACACACACAAGCACATAAGCCCCCGCCCCCTCCCTTTCTCATTCACACTTGCCATGATTTTCATTAGCTTCCTTGGTTGCGAACATCTTGTACACCAAACACAATCAGCTATAAAACAAAACAGCTGAAGAAATTTTATTGTGACAAACATCATCTTCCTCCCAGTGCAACATGAAGGAAGAAAGAAATAAACTTATTTGTAATATCCATCCTAACAAAACAATAAAACACATGAAATTATAGAAAGGTGAACTATACCAGAAACATCACACTATTAAAACACATAGTAATGCACAAGTGAAAGAAAAATCATTATCAAACTCATTTCCAAAAAGCAAAAAATTAATTTAAGCAACCACACTACATGAATATGAAGAACATCACTCACCATACTGAGAGTACAACCAAATATGCCCTTGAACCATTCATTTAACTTCCACAAGAGCATGCCACCACATGCCTACACACAACCACTTGTAAATAAAGCCAACCA
This sequence comes from Locusta migratoria, assembly GCA_026315105.1. Classification (NCBI taxonomy): domain Eukaryota; kingdom Metazoa; phylum Arthropoda; class Insecta; order Orthoptera; family Acrididae; genus Locusta; species Locusta migratoria. The sequence continues at coordinate 893,111,145 of CM048745.1, forward strand.
CACTACATGAATATGAAGAACATCACTCACCATACTGAGAGTACAACCAAATATTCCCTTGAACCATTCATTTAACTTCCACAAGAGCATGCCACCACATGCCTACACACAACCACTTGTAAATAAAGCCAACTCATAATTACCACACGACAATGACATCACATGTCAAAGCTGATGGAGTGGGATTGCGTACTTCAGCAGACTCTTGTGAGAGACCCTGGATTTTAGTAATTTCTAAAGCTCAGCCTGGATAGAAGGAATGAGGACATGAAGAACAGTTTTGTAGGCAGAGGTGCCCAAGAGTTGACATAGCTCTGCCAAATTCTCCCCTTGGTCAAGTACCACAGTTGTGAAACCCCTGTGGGCTGGGACAATAATGGAGCAGTCTGATTTCATCTCACAGATGACATGGGATTCAAGTAGTCTGATGTTGCAAGTTGTTGAGATATTATTCGAGGAGGATCCCTTTTAGAAGATGGTCAGAACTTCCAGGTAGTATCTGACACTGGCTCTGTTGCATGTGCGTTGTGACTGGGTGGTGAAGTGGTATTTCCAGTTGAGGTTTCAGGTGACTGGAAGATCTTTGACCAGGAAGGTAGATAATGATTTAACATCCCATCTACATTGGAGACTGAACTCAAGCTCAAATTTTTGGGTAAGGAAATTGGCAGTGCCCTTTGAGAGGAACCATACAGGCATTATTTGCCCGGAGTGATTTCCCTAAATCACAGAAAACCTAAATCTGGATGGCTTGAGGTGTATTTGAACCACCATCCTTCCAAACGCAAATACAGTAAATTACCCCTGTGCACCTTACTCAGTTCTTTGAACAGGTCAGTGTGGTTGAATTTAAGTGTGAGACTGAAAGTTAAGCCTTCAAATAAAACAGATATCTATAGCTCAGACAGCGATTTGAAGATGAGGTTAAGGACTGAATTAGGACTGGTCTTTGTGTTGTGTGGTGCTTGTGTGTGGTGATGGTTGTGGTAATTTTGGAGTAGAGCATATGTTGGGACTGTAAGATTCCGTAAGGACATCATACTTGGTTTGTTGGCTATGATGGGGGTTGTAGAGGGTGGATTGTTGTAGGTGGATTTGGATTATGGGAAGAGGGCCACTGCTTTTGAGGTGTTGGAATAGTATGGTGAATAGCCTTCTAATGTATCTGTCTGGCATAAAGTTTGAGTTTGCACGTGGTTTCTTGTATGATGTTCATGGGTGCGTTGGTTGAGCCAGGTTTAGAGAGGAGAGGATTTTAGAGAGAGAGAGAGAGAGAGAGAGAGAGAGAGAGAGAGAGAGAGAGAGAGAGAGAGAGAAGCTGTTATGGTTGGTGTTTACAAGAAGCAACATATAACACAAGGATAAGGTGGGTGAGGGCTACAGATTGATGATTTTTGAATTTAAGGAAAGGCTGATGGAAAGACACATTATACACAGAAACAGGAACTTTTAAAATGAGTCCTTTAGGTGTGGTAACAAATGTCAAACAGGACTGGGAAAAAGGATATGAAAACGAAGTATGGCTATAGTAAACACATGTGTTTTGAATGACTGCAGGTACTGTGGTATGGACTTGGGATGCTTGGTAGTTAAATTGGTTAAATGAGACTTGGATTTGAAAGGGGACAGGGGAGGACGCTCTGGTTTGTAACCACTAGTGCAAAGGAGAACAAACATGACAACAAGTTAATTATATAGTGTGACAAGATTGAGTTGGATACAGTATAAGATCACCCAGAGCTGAAAAACTGTCTTTGGCAGCACGAAAAAAATTGCCTGTAGCACGTAAGAGGCCACCGGCAGCAAATAAAAGTTTGTCAATGGTAAAAATCTGACCATGAAATGTGTGGTAACAGGTGGCAGAACAGGCCGTACAACATGAAGAAAAGACCTTGTCACATGTTACACCACATTTGCAATCTAGATACTTCCATATAGCACCAGTCCCTTAGGACAGCACTAGACAGTAACTTGCCCTCCAACACATTCTCTCTTCCTGCCATCACCCTAGCCTCAACCTACATTAGCCTTTCCCACTGTCTTATATGTTGGTGTGTGTGTGTGTGTGTGTGTGTGTGTGTGTGTGTGTGTGTGTGCCTTTTGTTTTATCTATCACTTCTTGTAAAATTTCTTCCTCCTCCACACAGCTCTCTTACCCTCCCACACAGCATTATTTGAATCACTTCAGACAGATTACCTACTTCTTTTCAATTCTTGAACTATCCTCTTTAGTTTTCAGCTGTTCTGGTGAAGTACTCATCATGTAATATCAGTACTCATCATGCACCCAGTCACAACACACTTGCAACAGAGCCAGTGTCAGATACTACCTTGAAGTTCTGACCATCTTCTAAAAGGGATCCTCCTTGCATAATATCTCTGACTTCCACAATCCTAACACCATCCTCATGACCTAGGTCGTGAATTACCGTTCCCTTCCTTTCCCATTCCTTTTTTCTTTTTTCTCCCTTCTCTCCACCTGAAGAAGGAACACAGTTCCAAAAGCTTATTATTTTCCTCCTTTTTTTCTGAGTGTATCTATTGGCAGTACAGCAAAAAAGTAAGTACTGGCCAGCCAATCTATCTCTTTTGAATAATTATTTATCATCTCTGTGGAAAATTTCCATATTAATCTATCATGAAATATCTTTGACCTCCACCCAACACACTGTGCTTCACAGGAGAACTGATTCCGATAGCTAATTATGTGTATTTTTGTCCTTTATATATGCTCCTTCTCTGCTGAAGGCTGTGACCAAAAATTTATTTGAGTGAATGTGATGTCTTTTTTACAGGCCTGTCTGTGGCTCAGCAATTGTCTTTATGGTAGTTGTTACCTGTCTTCATATTACTGGTACTTTTTCTTTTTTTATGCAGGACACTTGATAAAAAAAAATTGTATGCTTCAGTTTTCATTAATGAAGAAAAATTGTATGTGCTAAATAGTAGTTTAAAGAAAATTATTTTATTTCTGTTGTTATTTTTCAAAATTTTGACTAACAGTATAAAAAGAATAAAATTTCTTTTCTTGATATAAAATAAATTAAGAACTTCAGATAAAATGAAATAAATGTTATAAAATCAAGAAAGACTTATTTGTAGATCTATTTGGCTAGGTATAATCTTAAGGCACAATGCACTCGGGATCAAATGACTAGTGTTGCGCACACAAATACAGAGTTTCTGAAATACGTTTCACTAACGTACAGTTACATCTTAAAATAAATATGTTTACCTCAAAATTACTGTAAAGAAATGAATCAAGTGTTATACATGCAAGAAGTCATGTTTTCAAGACCACATATTTCATAATGCATTCGTGTGGAACTGTTGGGCTGTCCAACAATAAAAAATATTTCCTCAAACACAGTATCTTGTAACAGTTCACTTGTGTCTTCATGCACATCTGATGTGACTTTATTTGTCCACCACGCAGTACCATCATACATTCAGTTTAAAGTGTCAAAATATGAGTGCACTACAAGTCTGAAGAGATGCACAGAACACCCTCTCACACAGCAAAACCTACACTGAAGGTGACTAGTCTGAGGCTACATCTCTTCAAGCTGCACTGCCAAACAGGAAACAATATGTAACAATCCTGCAACGAGTCTTAGTGGAGTAAACATTTAAAACCACATATAAACATATAATTAACAATAAAATTTAAAGACAAAAAGTCAAATTATATTGAAAACTAACACAGTCCAATGCTTACTCTTTCACTTGCAAATTTAAGTACTGTTGTGAGTTGCACACAAAAGACTCGCAAAACTGTCAAGATGAGGTACATTCATAGGTGGAACAGGCACAACTGGATGTGAAGCATTTGCTCTAAGAGCAGATATGTCTGTGACTGTTGTAGTGACATTAGTCCCAGGATCTGCACTCCCAATTGTGGTACCAGCATTAGCAGTCATTTCAGGTACTGCAATAGAGGGTACAGGTGGAGGTGGCAAAGAAGGAGGAGGAGGAGGAGGTGGTAGAGAAGGAGGAGGTGGCAAAGAAGGAGGAGGAGGAGGTGGCAAAGAAGGAGGAGGAGGTGGCAGAGAGGGAGTAGGAGGGGGAGGGGGAGGAGGAGGAGGGGGAGGAGGAGGAGGTGGCGGCGGGGGTGGTGCAGCAGCAGATGGAACACCTGTCGCCGCAGCTGTAGCTGCCGCCGCAGCTGCTGCAGCAGCTGCTGCTCTGCGGATGCGGGCTCGTCTGGCATTAGCTTCCAACCTAGCCTTCCGTAAGTGTTCGGGTTCATTGGCTCTCCGCAGTCGTGACCGCCTAGCATTGGCCTCGCGCCTGATGCGTCGTTGCTCTTCAGTTTCATTGGCTCGTCTCCGCCTCTCGCGTTCTGCTGCCGCTGCGAGCCGTGCGGCTCTTCTCTCCGGTGTCTCCGGTGTCTTTCGAGTGTTTCGTCGCTTTGGGGTACTGTGGACCTGTTGGGGAGATTCCGTTTCCACAGGGGCAGGGCAGAAATCTGCTGGAGCAGGTTCCCGAGGTCTGAGGCAGTTCGGTCCCTCATTCCCTGGCACTGCACTTGGAATATCTTGACACATTGGCTGTACCTGCAACATCATAAATTTTAAATCACACTCTTTGTATGGTTTTTATTTTGCTTAATTTAAGTTTATGCTATCATGCAGAGTGCTGCACTTGATCGTGCTCGCTGTTATAAAGTATTATAAGCAAACTATTTTGTCACACTGTATCTGAAAACATATGCATACTTTCTAAAACATTTTTCTGCAGCAATGCAGTGTTTAATATGGAGTAATTTCATCTACTCCAACAACTATTTACTAGTGCCCAGTAAAATTTTTAGGTAAGAAATTATAATTATCCCCCCCTTGGTGAGTTTGATAGAAATGGGGACACCTCTAGAGCTCGCAAATGTGATACAGCACAGATTAGTTGCTTGTCAGCTACCGAGTACAATACTTCCTGTAGAGATATGTACATGTTTCCCATACCATCCACTAAGTCTTCCCTCATGGGGTGACTTTACTGTATGTAACTCTTTCCATTTTCTAAACTCTGCCAATCCTTTTCATTCATCCCACTTCTTTTCAACTCTTCTAGCAGGATGAAGAGTAGGCACTGACTCTGAAAGTTTGCACATTTTCATATCTTTTGTGTGTTTTGTGTTTTTCTCCTATCACCATTTGAAAAGCAAATATTTTTTGATCCACATATAATATTTTTCAAAAATTATGTTAATGAAAACGTTGACTGTATATCCTCATATTACTTCTTCAGTTATCATTTTACATTATCACAAAGCTGAAAAAATAAGTTTGTCATTTTAAAACAATATTTTGTTTTAAATAGGAGCCACTGCATGTGTAAAAAAAGTAGTCTTCCTGAGGAAACATTACCTCTCAGCTCATCCTTACTATATGTAGTACTTGGTTGGATGATGCAATTTTTTATTCTGTAAATTTTGATGCTGTTGAATCAGTATGAAATAATATTGGAAATAATTAATTGCAGTAAAATAAATTTTCAATATTTAATTCTAAAGCAAATACTTTTTTTTTATTTTCACAATATGAGGATAGTTAACACCTCATCATAAACACAATCACTGAAATGCAGGCACGTAGAATAGACAACCACAGTCACACAACTTTTAATTTTCAGCTACAGCCTTCATACAAAAAGATACAGATATAGATTCACACCATCACTCAGACTTTACTTGGGTACACATAACCACTATCTCTGGCCATACTGCCACAACTGCCATCTTGACTCAGAATGAATTGGGAATGGGATGGGAGAGGAAGGGAAGGGAATGGATTGGGAAGGATGCCGGCCAAGTTTGAGATAGGGATGTGAGATGCAGCTATGCAGACGGGATCAGGTGGGAGAGTGAAAAAGGAAGATGATGCAATACCAAGATACACCATCGCGGAGGTTGTCATTACTGGTATCCTCTATGAAGGATTTGAACTATCAGTGTGTTTTGACTTTTGAGCAAATGAAGCTCACAATTTTTAGGACCACCCACATAACATGTGGATATGGAATTTAATTAGATGCTAAATGTTCTCTGTGAATAATGCAATGGGCAAGTAGGAATTCAGTGTATGAATTCTCAGCCTTTAAAAGCCCCACCAGGCTTTGGTTTTTAACTGTTATAGATAGTGCACCATTAGTAGCTACACTGACAGTCTTCCTAGTAAGTACTGAACACCGTCCAGAGCTTCATTAAAGTCACAACCTCGAGTAGTAGCCTTCAAGGTAACAAGGTTAAAACATCGTCCACCACCTCCAAGTCAGTTGATACATACGTCACAAATATGGCAAGTTGCGGTTTATCTTGGCTATCAGTAGACTCGTCCAAAGCTAGACTCATTGTTGAACAGTCACTTATATCTTTTTGCAAGTTATTGCAATGTCACCACTAACAGCATACACTCTCCTCTCTATTTTACATCTAGACACGAGCATTTGGGTAACCACTTTTTGTAGTTTCTAATTTTCAGGGTCTGAAAGAAAAACAACTTTTACAAATTTTGTTTTTTACAAACACTCCCTCTGTGTAAGGGATTTTTGATTTTGCAATATTAAAACCCAAGACAAAGCCAGCTTAGCTTGTGAAATTTGCATCACTGGCAAATATGATCATAACCCTATTTTGTGCTTGAAGTATTTCCTTTAATGATAATTAGTTTTTCTTAACTGCAAACAAAGAGGAAATTCTTTCCTGAAACCATAGTGTCGTGATGGTGTTTGATGTTACTGGTTTTGTACTGTGACATGTCATTTGACAAAAAACACATGGGTTTACTGTTCCAGTTTACAAAAACAAATTGTCCCTCCCACTATTTATTAAACACTCTGTTCTCTTCTTCATGACCCGCTAAGTTAGCTGTCTGGTCTAATGCACCACTTTCTGAGATGGTGAGGTGTACCAGCCCCAGTTTGAATTTGCCCAGTGGATTAATGAAGGGGGCCAGAGTGCCAGCCAGCCTGGCCGTGGTTTTTAGGCGGTTTTCCACATCCCCCTAGGTGAATACTGGGCAGGTACCCAAGTCCTGCCTCATTCACAAACATTCCATAACACTTTACACTTTCACACATGTAACACTTTATGTGGACATTTGGAGTAGAACACATTTACTACCAGGGGCATGGGGTGGCGACAGAAAGGGCATCGGGCCAACCCGTAAATATTAACACGCTAAACCCAGTTTAACAAGCTGACCCTGCATGTGTGGGACCAAGGCCAAAAAGAAAGAGAGTTCTCTTCTTCATATTTACACTTTTTAGATAACATTGTACTGTTAGGACACCAGCAAAAATCTTAAGTTTACTTTAACACTTACAGCACAGAGAAAAGTAATCAGACTATTAGCTGTGATTGTGAATGGCTACTTTCAGTCAACAACAGGCATTTTCTAGATGATATGTCACATGCATAGTGAGTGTTGTCTGCTCTTACTTTGTTGTACTTCACTACATTTCGTACTGTCTCCTTTTCTTGTGATGTGTGTACACTATTGCTGCAGTCAGTAACTTCATTAAACATGTAAGATGTTTTCAGTTTTGTTAATGCACAGTATTAAGGGCATGTTTTGCTTCCACACTTGACGTGTCGTGTTTTTACAGAGGCATGAGGTGTGGTGTATGGTACAAGGCAGGTGGGGCCTGCTGCCCCCTCAAACCATGGTGTTCTATGTGGGTCACTCAGGCAGTTGGGCTTGCTTCTTCCACTCCCCACTCAGACATTCAGAATCAACCAACGTAATAGTTATCACACTACTGACTGCCCCATATCATTCAATGCTTATTTGTATGAGGGTGGTTTGAAACATTCTCGGAACGGAATAGAGAAAAAATACATACATCACTAATTTTTTTATTTTTCAATGTAGTTTCCTTGTAGATAAATGCACTTAGTCCAGTGATGTTCCAGTGGCTTGGTCCCATCTTGCAAATGAGATTCCTCCATACCTGCAAAACAGTTGTCATTTTGGCTATTAGTTCCCCCACTAAGAAAAATGTTCAGTTTTGGGAAGAGATGGAAGTCTGACAGAGTCATATCACATGAATAGACAGGTGTGGCAAAAATTCATACATTAGTTCATGAAATTTTCCCTTGGCAATGCCACATGTATGCGAGTGAACATTGTCTTGATGGAAGATGACTTTCTTCCTTGCTAAACCTCACCTTTTTCGCATATCTTTTGTTGAAATTCGTCCAGAAGGTTAGCATAGTGTTCTCCAGTAATTTTTCGCCCAGTGGAGAAATAATCTACCAACAGAATGCCCTTCACATCCCAGAACACTGATGCCATGACCATTCCAGCTGAAAGAATTGTCTTTGCTTTCTTTGGTGTCAGAGAATCAGCATGTTTCCACTACTTTGACCATTGTTTTGACTCTGGGGTATAGTTGTGCAGCCAAGTCCCATCCATGGTCACATACTCGCATAAAAAATCCTGCTTGCTTCTCCTAAAATGGACCAAACATTGTTCCGATATGTCCACCTCATGTGTTTTTGATCCAGCATCAAGAGTCGCACCACCCATCTTGCATATAAGTTTTTTCATTTCTAATTCTTCAATTAAAGTGTGATATATCCTTTCAGATAACATCTGGCAAGCATGAGCAATTTCACACACTTTCAATTGGCGATCCTCCATTACCATTTTGTACACTTTTCCAAATATGTCTGGAGTAGTAACACATCTTGCCTGACCACTACACGGATCATCATCTAAGCTCTCCCAACCAATTAGAATTCATTTGTCCACTTGACAGTAGTTGAATATGAAGGATTAGAGCCCCTCAGTGTATTCTGGAAATCAGCACGAATGCCCTTTGCTTTCATACCATTTTTTATGAAGTATTTATCACTGTTCGAATCTCAATTTTTTTTCCCCACCTTTACAAATCACTATGTGGGAACAACAAGAAAGCCACGCCACCACCACAACTCTCTTCCAAGAGCACTGATATGGCACACGTTTACTGGCAACAGCCCAATGGATATCACACGAACAACTTCTTGTGTTAGCACTGAACTCTCATGGTGATTCCAAGAACTTTTCAAACCATCCTCATATTATGTAAGTGTAAGTCACTTTTTACTTTTTGAAACAAGAGCCGCACTGAATTGAAACAAGAACTGCATGCAACTTGCGAACTAAATTGTGGGTAGGCCTGAGATATAGTATAGTGCAGGGAGATACTGTCAGGCATCAGGTGTAGGTCAGGATGCGGGACCATGATGCAGCCTCCCTGTTCCCCACCCCCCTCCCGACCCCTCTCCACAGAGTGTGATTTGGAGTGCAGCAGCTGGAGAAGATGGCTGTGTGCTGTGAAGTGTTCCTACACGATTGTGTGAATGCTCTTTATTATGAAAATGGTCAGTGGCCAATAATTGTTGTATTTGTGTGTCTTGTTTTCGTGACTGTCACAGCTCGTCATATTGTCTTTGTGGTGAGTTGTAAACTGTCCTTATAGTTGAATTCAAACTTGAAGTTTCCATTATAACATACAGGGTGTCTCACTAAGCATTTGCGGATCACGCAGTACGGCTCCCAGCCGTCGCCACTGCATCCGCTGACCATGGTAGTGCCCGATTCTCGGACTCTATTGTGCTGCTAGCGGATACACTGAATTAAAGTCTAAAAAACATTGCCATCTGAGTAACCTAAGCTTACCTTTATTTACAGTATATGTTCAAAATGATGTCCCTCTATGGAAAGAGCGGCATGACATCTCTTGAACACATTAGCAAACACTTGACATATTTCAGCTGCCGAAATCTGGGAAATGACTAGTAGAATCCTGTCTTCCAACTCTTCGAGTGTAAGGGGATTGCTTGCATACACCTTGTCTTTTAACATTCCCCAAAGATAAAAGTCACAGGGATTTATATCTGGAGAACAAGAAGGCCAGTCAACTATCCTATCATCAAAAACACTTCGTATTGCTGCCATAGAAGCATTGGCAATGTGTGGTCTTGCATTGTCCTACATGAAATAACTGTACAGCTTTTGGTTGGGTGAAAGTTCTTGAAAAATGGATGCCGGATATTGTTCACAAACATGTCAGAATTTATTGTTTCATGAAAAAAGATTTAACTAGTCATTTCCCAGATTTTGGCAGCTGAAATTCGTCGAGTTTTCACAAATGTTTTCAAGAGATGTCAGGCTGTTCTTTCCATAGAGGGGCATCATTTTGAACATCTATTGTAAATAAAGGTAAGCTTAGGTTACACAGATGACAATGTTTTTTAGACTTTGAGTCAGTGTATGCACCCACGGCACAATAAAGTTCGAGAATCGGGTGCTGCTGTGGCCGGCGGATGCGGCAAGGCAGCCGGGAACTGTACTGTGTGATCCGCGAACACCTGGCAGGCGTCTTCCGTAAGACACCCTCTACTTATAAACAACAAATCTGTGAGCATACAACTATTAATTTATTTTTTGATAAAAATGGAAATACTAAGTATGCTTGGATAAACTGTTTCAAATTTAATGTTAACACCCAAAAAAAATCTTGAGATTATTTTTACATACATAAATTTTCCTGTTTTGTATTGCAATTAATAGTCACCACTGCTAGCAATTAATAAAAAGATTCAACTTAATTATGCCTTCTGTACTCACTGGTTTTCCAAAAAATTGTTCGTTCCAATTGATACAAGTGCCATGATCAAAATTCATGGGGCGTGGACACTGCATATCCTGTCAGTGGAATGAATTTGTTAATAATGTAATCATATATTGCATTACAACAAGATAAACTTAGTCTAAAAGACTGAAAGGTAAATACAAGTAAAATACTGAACTTACATACGGAAAATAATATGGTTGATCAAATTTAGGGAAACTTGTCAGTGGAATCATAAAATTTCTATCAATTTTTTGAGCAACACACTGCTCTTTCTCTTCTTCCTTCTTAAAGAAAGCGCCAGGTAACTCCTGTAAAAAGAAACAGAATGGGTGGAATGGTGTCCTTCTATCATATAAGAAAGAAACAATGGCTTTGCAACAAAGACTACACTTTTGAAAGAAATTAAGGTATGAATCCCAAAATTAAGAGTATTAATTTACAAACTCAGTTTCAAAACTATCAAAATATTTTTTTCTATTAGTAAAAGGTTTTAAAGTACATAAAGTTGTGTGAGAAAACACCTCTTCTTTCTTTCTCCCCATGGAAAAAGGAAACAATTTCTGAAAGAGTATAGGAATGTGTGATGCTGACAGAGATTTAACAGCATTTATAATTAACATTTAATTTAAAACAAACACCAGTGAATAACATGTTGATTTATCATTTACATTAATACTTATGTGGTTCATGGTGTGGGTTATGGTGACACAGAAAAACTTGTGTTAAAATTATGAACATCTGATCATTCAGCACTATTTCTCTCATTGCCATACATAGACAAACCATATAGGTCTACAGTAAAATGGGTCAGAAATTTCAGCCAGCCAAATGTGAAAACCTTTCTCTCGAAATTAAATGAAACTCACTGGACCTTCAGCAACCAGAGTTCAGTAAACAGTTACTACAACACATTCATATCTGACATTAAGAACATTTTCAATGAATGCTTTCCCCTTGTAACAACAAGTGACAAATACAATAAAAGAAACACATGGATTACGGAAGGTATCCAGACCTCTATTACTAGAAAGAGGGAATTACATAACGAAGCTAAAACCAATCACGATACTGAGTTTATCAGTTACAAAAACAAATTAAAAAAATATTTGATTGTAGTGAAACAGCCAAAACAAATGGGGAACAGTAAATATATTGCTAATGCTTCAAATAATTCAAAAGCAGCGTAGCAGGTTGTCAAGAAGGAAACTGGCACTGAAGAAGAAGAAGAAGAAGAAGAAGAAGAAGAAGAAGAAGAAGAAATTAATTAAAAACTAGAAATTGATGGGAAAATTGTATTAGTAACAAGACACATCTGTGAATAATTTAATAAGTGCTTCATAGCTGCAAACAAAATTAATAACTTCTCCCCACCACAAACAAGGCTTAATGCAGTACCGCAGCAGTCAATAGGGTTTTAAATTTACTCAAGTATCATGCCAGGAAGTAGCCAATAACATAAAATCCCTAAAAAATCTCAATTCTGGGGGCTGGGATGAAATTCCAATAAGAATCATAAAGGCAGGATGTGACAGCATTGAAAATCAACTCTGTAGAGTAATAAACCAATCATTAGATGAGGGCTGCTTTCCAGGCAGACCAAAAGATGCAGAAGTTTGTACAATCTGCAAAAAAGGGAAAACAAGATGAATTAGGTAACTTCTGCCCAGTGGCTATATTAGCAGTTTTCTCTAAAATAGTTGAACGAATAGTATGTAACATTGGCGGCGTGTCCTATGTGTTCACTGGTTCAGTGCCCCCCCTCCCCCCCCCCCCCCCACAAAATACACTTACTGTGAAAAAAGAGAGAGAGAGAAAATAAATAATTAAAATAAAAAGTGTTTTTAAACTATCATCCTTCATTTCGTTCTTCTATTACATCATTTTACAAGCACATTCAAAGTATTTTTACCGCATGAGAAACCTTTTACGTTGTGGAGGCAGCAAATATACGAGTCATAGCGCGGCCACTTAATATAGGCGGCAGTGGCCACAACGTTGCAATAAGCATGCACAGCTGAGGTTCAGATTCTCTTCTGAACTCCTGGAGTAGCGAGGGGAAACACTGCTTTTAACACTGTCAGAAGCTGGTAGAGTCACCAGCTCCTGGTGACTCAAGCACTGGCATAAAGGTCCCGAAGCACAGACAATGCAGCTACTGTGCATCTCACCTTGCGCATCAGCATATCCTCCATTAAGGCAACACCCGCCTTTCATAACTGTTTTTGGCGCATTGCAGATTAATCAAAACACATCATATTTGGTAAAGTATCTTATAACTGTAAATTAGAGATGCATCAACTGTAAAGGCCTTCAGATGATCTGATCTTGAATATTGAACTCAATGCAAGAATAGCCGTGTGGTTAGCAGTATTATGTTGCGCTGTCAAAGGTAGTGGGTTCGAGACTCCCTGCAAGCAATTTTTTTAAACCCAATCTTCTTTTTAACAGATAGAGGAACAACAATGGCTTTTGTATTGTTGCTTATGACTTATCTTTGGCTGTTTTAGCAAATGTGTCATGATTTTGAGGGTAAATGAGATTATAAATTTTCTACTCTTTGTCGTAACAAATATTTAACTTGTTTGAAAAAGATGTAGGGGAGAGCAGCCTTTGTGCATGCATAACGATAGGAGGGGGTGCTGCTTACAGTGTCAAGTAACCTGAAGGTAGCGTGTCTCTTCATCATAACAGATTCATGTAGTTACAGTCACTTAACAGTGTAATCAGTTACGGTGTTTTAGTGTTTATGTGCATATTCATATGTTCTTTGCGTTTATTATCAAAGAAAAATGAACAATGTTCAGTATCTTTTAGAAACAAATTACTCTGCTTTAAGTTTAGAATAAAAGTGTGAAATAAAGAAGCTTGGTAGACTGACGCTGCAATTCGAGTTGAAGCAAGTGCAAACAAGCCGAGGTAAGACATTCTGCAGAACTTTTAAACGCTAAACAAAAATATAGCTGAAGGGATGGTGGAGGGGATGGGGTGCAAACCAGACCTCTTTCCCCCACTCCACTTGCAGAGGTGTGCCAAATTGCAAATTGTTTCTTTGGACGCTGAGTGCAGGGGTGGTGGCGGCACTATCAAGATTCGGCACTCAAAGAAGTTAAAGTGAACCTCCAGTCATCTGAAGCACCAGCCACCACTGGTATGTTATCAATTAGAAAAGTACAATAAAGAAGGTAATATTATACTTAATAACCAATATGGGTTTAGGAAGAGATGAAATACTTTGCAAGCAGTTAATGAACTAATCTCTAAAATAAGTAAATGTCTTGACACCCAACAATATGTATCTGGTATTTTTTGTGACCTCACAAAGGCATTTGATAGAGTAGACCTTAAGCTATTGCCCCAAAAATTGGATACATATGGATTTCATGAAAAATCTATAAGTTGGTTTTCATCTTATCTCAAAAACAAAGGGTGGTGATATAACAAAATGGTGGTAAAACTTGCACTATCTGGAAAGAAATACAAGCATGCACACCCCAGGGCTCGATACTAGGACCACTCCTATTCTTATACTACATAAATGACATGCCTTTCAAAGTAAATACAGACACAATACTTTACGCAGATGGCCCAACAGCAGTGGTCTACTGCAAACACATTAAATAATTAGCATGGACCATGAAACAAACTCTACAGTAATTTGAAGAATGGATAAAAAATAATGCTATGAAATTAAATCTGGTAAAAAACCCAAATCATAAACTTTAACGCCAAACAAACTACTGAATGCGTATCGCAAATAGAGTAAAGAACTGGCCACAGTCGAAAATATAAAATTTCTTGGAATAATTTAAAATAAAAACTTGTCATGGATTGACCATGTGGACAGTTTACTGGAGAGATTAAAGAGATTAGTTTATGCAGTGAGAATACTATACAAAATTACGGATTTAAAGATGAAGAAATTTGTATACCATCCTTATTTCATAACCGTTATAAAATATGGAATAATTTTCATTCAAACTGAAAAATAAAATAAATAAAATATCAGAGCAATGACAGGAATAAATAGTTGGCAATCATGCAAACCATTATTTGGAAGCCTGGACTTAATGACAATCCCTTCAATCTTCATTTATGAAATACTACTCTTTGAACAGGAAAAGTCACATCCGTTTGAAGGACTATGAAATAAGACATAAATTACAATGCATGTTACATTGCCACAGACTCAAATTATATGAAAATACTCCATATTACATGGTTCTGAAGATCAGAAATAAAATGAGGTCAAAATTTGGGGAATTCACACTGGAGACCATTGGTACATACCTTAAAAGCAAATGTTGTTATAGTCTAGAAGAATTTTTAAATGATTAAAATCAAATGTTATTATAATCTAGAAGAATTAATAAATGGAAATAGTAATTATAGAACTACAAAAGATATACTTTCTAAGTCATATAAATACAAAATTGTTACACTCTTGCTGTAAATTCATGTTTATACATAGACTTAGTGTCTGAATGGCAGTACGCACACCTTTCTGTATATCCGTGCTTCATATAGGTGTGTCTGAAGTTTTATAGTTAAATGATGATGAGACATAAAAAGTTTTACAATAAAATGTGGTATGTTTCTTATAATACTGTCTAGGTGTGTTTGCGTTTCGATATGTGTGGGTGTGTGTGTATTTGTTTACCTTCCTTTTTTTCCCCTAAGGTAAATCCTTACACTCTTGGTATTGGAATTACTCCTTTTCCACTTCCTTAAAACCCATATCCTTCCCTTTCTCCTCCCCTTTTTTCCTCTTTTTCCTGAAGAAGCTGCCTGTGGTGGTGAAAGCTTGTATGTGTGTTTGAGTGTGTTTTTTATTTTTATTTGTGTCTCTCGATGAGGTGGTTCTTTTGGGTAAGTCATCCGTTTTCTATTTTTTATAGGGGACAAAAAGGAAGGTAGACAAATACACACACACTCACACATATCCAAACACAAACACACCTAGACAGACATTTGTAAAAAGCAAAGAAGTTGGACAGAGATACCACTTGAGGCAGAGGCTCTGTCCACAGAACCGAGGCAAAGATGCTAGATGGTGGGTGGGAGTTTGAATTTAGCGGAGGTTGAGACCAGGTGGGCAACGGGAGGAGAGAATAAGCTGAAGGGCAAGTTCCCATCTCCGGAGTTCTGAAAGGTTGGTGTCAGTGGGAAGTATCCAGATAACCCGGACAGTGTAACACTGCGCCAAGATGTGCTGGCCGTGCCCCAAGGTGTGTTTAGCCACAGGGTGATCCTCATTACCAACAAACACTGTCTGCCTGTGACCATTCATGCGAATGGACAGTTTGTTGCTGGTCATTCCCACATAGAATGCTTCACAGTGCAGGCATGTCAGTTGGTAAATCATGTGGGTGCTATCGCAAGTGGCTCTGCCCTTTATTGTGTACACCTTCCGGGTTACTGGACTGGAGTAAGTGGTGGTGGAAGGGTGCATAGGGCAGGTTTTACAACGGGGGCAGTTGCATGGGTAAGAGCCAGAGGGTAGGGAAGGTGGTTTGGGGATTTCATAGGGATGGACTAGGAGGTTACGAAGGTTAGGAGGGCGGCGGAAAGACACTCTTGGTGGAGTGGGAAGGATGTCATTAAGGATGGATCTCATTTTGGGGCAAGATTTAAGGAAGTCGTATCCTTGCTGGAGAGCTACATTCAGAGTCTGCTCCAGTCCCAGAAAGTATCTGGTGACAAAAGGGGCACTTCTAGGGTTCTTCGGTGGAAAGTTCTGGATTTGGGGGGATGAGGAGGTGGCTCTGGTAATTTGCTTCTGAACCAGATCAGGAGGATAGCTGCGGGATGTAAAAGCTGTTATTAGGTTATTGGTGTACTGGTTCAGTGATTTGGGACTGGAGCAGACTCTTCTGCCACGAAGACCTAAGCTGTAGGGAAGGGAACGTTTGATGTGGAATGGATGGCAGCTGTCATAATGGAGGTATTGTTGTTTGTTGGTTGGTTTGATGTGGACGGATGTGTGAAGTTGGCCGTTGGACAGATGGAGATATGTGGCTGGGGGACTGCGTCAGCTTTCAGACAACACTACCTACAAAGTCTGTCATGGTGACTCCATTCCTGATGTCCAGGCAGAGCTTCAGGGAATTCTCAGATCCTTAGGCCCCTACAAAACCTTTCACCTGAGTCTATCAAACTCATGACCCCACCAACAACTCGCACCCCTACCTTCTACCTACTTCCTAAAATTCACAAACCTAATCATCCAGGCCGGCCGATTGTGGCCGGTTACCAAGCCCCCACAGAACAAATCATCTTCATGATCTGTACCAACAGTGAAGAAGAACTCCAGAATTTCCTCTCCCACCTCAACTCCTTTGGTCCCATCAAATTCACCTGGTCCTATTCCAAATCCCATGCCACTTTCCTTGATGTCGACCTCCATATATATATATATACCTCAAAATTCCAATCCACATAATCCGGAACCACAACATCCCAATTCAGGGGTCAACCTCTCCTCTAAACCTCTCTCCCAATCTGAAACCTCTGTCCTATCCAAAGGGCTGACCTTTATCCCTACTCCCAAATTCAACCAAACAGCCCTTGTGAAAGATTTACTATCCTATACTCGCAGTCTTTGCTGGAGATATCACTTTGCCACGAAGAAAAATAATCCTCTTCCTAATGATCCAGCTCCCCAAGACATCATTCAAATCGAACCCTGCCTAGAACAGTTCCGTCCTCCATCACAGCGAGACCCACCTGCTCTTCCTCAAAATCACCCTCTTCAAACCTTCCAGGAATTCCTTACTTCCAACCTTGCCTCCCAATCCTTCCTGAGAAACCTTAATCCTACTCCCAACATTACCGCAGCTGAATCCCGAGCTATCCGTGATCTGAAGGCTGACCATTCCATCGTCATTCTCCCTGCTGACAAGGGCTCCACGACAGTGGTACTTGATCGGCGGGAGTATGTGGCGGAGGGAGTGCGTCAGCTTTCGGATAATACCACATATAAAGTTTTTCAAGGCGATCCCATTCCTGATGTCCAGGCAGAGCTTCAAGGAATCCTCAAAACCTTAGGTCCCCTACAAAACCTTTCACCTGACTCCATTAACCTCATGACTCCACCGACACCCCGCACCCCCACCTTCTACCTACTACCGAAGATTCACAAACCCAATCATCCCGGCCGCCCCATTGTGGCCGGTTACCAAGCCCCAACAGAACGAATCTCTGCCTACATAGACCAACACCTTCAACCCATCATGTGCAGTCTCCCATCCTTCATCAAAGACACCAACCACTTCCTCGATCGCCTGAAATCCTTACCCAGCCTGTTACCTCCTGAAACCATCCTTGTAACCATCGATGCCACTTTCTTATACACTAATATCCCACATGCCCAGGGCCTCGCTGCAATGGAATATTTCCTTTCACGCCGACCACCCACTTCCTTACCTAAAACCTCTTTCCTTAATACCCTAGCCAGCTTCATCCTAACCCACAACTTCTTCACTTTTGAGGGCCGGACATACCAACAACTAAAGGGAACAGCCATGGGGACCAGGATGGCCCCCTCGTACGCGAACTTATTTATGGGACGCTTAGAGGAAGCCTTCCTGGACACCCACAGACACTGTGTAAATGTGTGGGTGTATGTGCATTTATTTACCCTGCATTTTTTCCCCCAAGGTAAGTCTTTTTTGTCCCGGGATTGGAATGGCCCCTTACCCCCTTCCTTAAAACCCTCATCATTTCCTTTTCCCTCTCCTTCCCTTCTGCCTGATGAAGCAGCTAGGCTGCGAAAGCTAGCATTTTTGTGTGTGTGTGTGTGTGTCTGTGTGTTTATTTGTTGCTATTACTGCCTGTGCCCCTTCGCCTGCTAAGTGTACTTCATCTATTTTTTACGTATATATATATATATATATATATATATACACACACACACACACACACACACACACACACACACACACACAAATTGATGAAACGAAAATTAAAGAGGGAAACTTTCCCGGTGGGATAAACAAAAATAAAAATAGAAAAGAGATGACTTACCAAAAGGACCGGCTCGTCGATAGAAACAAATAAAATAAATAAAATCACACACAAACACACATACAAGCTTTCGCAGCCTACCTGCTTCGTCAGGCAGAAGGGAAGGAGAGGGAAAAGGAAATGATGAGGGTTTCAAGGGAGTGGATAAGGAGTCATTCCAATCCCGGGACAGGAAAGACTTACCTTGGGGGGAAAAAGGAGGGTAAACAAATACACACACATTTACACAGACGCAAGTACACTTAGGCAGACACACTGTAGAACTGTAGAAAGCAAACTTCTTATATATATATATATATATATATATATATATATATATATACGTAAAAAATAGATGAACACTTACCAGGCGAAGGGGCACAGGCAGTAATAGCAACAAATAAACACACAGACACACACACACTCAAAAATGCTAGCTTTCGCAGCCTAGCTGCTTCATCAGGCAGAAGGGAAGGAGAGGGAAAAGGAAATGATGAGGGATTTAAGGAAGGGGGTAAGGAGCCATTCCAATCCCGGGACAGGAAAGACTTACCTTGGGGGAAAAAATGGAAGGTAAATAAATGCACATACACCCACACATTTACACAGACACAAGTACACTTAGGCAGACATACTGTAGAACTGTAGAAAGCAAAATATATATATTACCTGCTAGGAATTTTTTGTCTATAATATTACATATTTACTTTGTTGTATAAATCAATGTAAAAAATTAGATTAAATATTGACGAGTAACCTGTTGTTTATCAAGTGCATGAATTCAAATGTTCTGCTGCGCACATTGGTGTTGCAGTACGAGTGTGAAAGTTCGTGAGCGCCACCCGGCCAGCTGGTGGCGAGAGGATTGAAAGGAGTATGGGGACGGGCGATTCACATTCATACTTGTAAGTATAATGGACTATTCTTCTCTTAATAGTGTCATGAGTGCTAACTATTGAGTGTTCGTGTTGTTACAACATTTGGCGACGAGTAGGGATTTTTCACAATTATTAAGCTACAAACAACATTCAACACTCGAGCAAATTCTGCAAATCCTCATTGAAAAGCAAAAGTTGCTGGCTGACCACCTTTCCTAACATCAGAAGTTTGTCACAAAGGCTCTACAACAGCTCGTCACTGCAACACACAACGATTGCACATCGACGTTTTCCATACCCACGAGGAGACCGCAGAAGATTGGATGGACTATGAGAAATGGCTTTGACGATACTTCATAAATTTCAGTACTGTTGTCACTAATCTCTGTAAGTCACTGTTTCTTTCTTGGATTTCTCCAAAGTTCTACCAACTTTTGTCTCAATTAGCGCCCCTCAAAGAACCCTCTTCACTGTCATTTGATGAAATGTGCTCACCTCTCACTTCGTATTATAAGAAGCAAATATTGTATTTTATTAGTGTAAAAAACAACCCCATCAATCATACTGAGCATGGGCTACAGAACTGCAAAGCATTAGTAGAAAGTGCAAATTCATTACTACTGTTCATAAAGAATCTTAAGTTGATTCAATGGGCAGGGATGCAATTTTGAGGTCCGCTCCTGATGAGGAAGTTCCTCAGAAGGCTCTTCTATTATATGACCCATCCTTATCTGAAGTATTAGCCATAGCAGTGTCTTTTGAAATTACTCGCGCTGCAGGTGCACAATTGGATGCTTGGGGTGACGTAGGGGAAGTCACAGCAGATAGGGCATATGTTGATCCCCCAGGCAGTGTCGTGAATGAGGAAGTAGCGGCGGTGTACTCTTGCATGCAACCCAAGCAAAGCAAGCAGCACGCTAGTTCTAAACAGAAGCAATCTCTTGTTGCCTTACAGTCTTGTTCCCGCTGTTTCTCCCAGCATTCATGAGACGATTGTCTCCCAATGTTGGGCTACATGTCACAAATGTAAGAAAAAGTGTCACATCTCTTCCATTTGCCGATCTAACCAAGTGCAGGCTACAAACGATACTGACTTGATGCAGGCTCCATATTATATGTCAACTCCACAAACTCTCCTGGAAACAAACCTTAACTCAAGGTGCAGATATTTGGAAAAGACGTGCAGATGCAAATAGATACTGGCTCGGCAGCCACAATAATTATGTCACAAACTTATCTTTCCCTGGGTTCACTGCCCCTTTCACTGGTCTTGCACCGTTTACGCACATGCAATCAGCGACGACTCTCCCTTTTGAGACAAATGAATGTCCAAATCACATATAGGTCTGTTGTACAAACAGTCACTATGTATGTTGTTGACCGCACGGGGACAGTTGCCTTGTTCAGCTATGATGCCTTCTGCATATTTGGACTCTCTGTCGATGATACTGAAAATGTTGTAACATACAACATCCCTCTCACTCAGATACCTTGCCTACAGACTTTTCTGCTCTTTTTTTGCCCAGCCTTGGGTATGACACAGCCTTGAAGCTCATGTCTGCTTCAAACCGGAAGCCAGGCCGTGGTTTTTTCGAGTAGGCACCATTCCTATAGCGTTGTGTGACACTGTAAAATGGGAGTTAGATCAGCTTACAACCTCAGGAGTTTTGCTTCCTGTTCCCTCCAGCAAATGGACCTCTCCGATTGTCATCAGCAAACCTAACGGCAGTCTCAGCCTTTCGGCGACTTTAAGACTGCCGTCAACACTCGTTGTCTTATTGATACTTATCCTATGCCTCAACCAGAAGAATTGTTTTCCAAACTTGCCGGAGGCAAATACTTTTCAAAAATCAATCTCTCTGAGGCTTATCAACAGTTACCACTTAAAGAGTCATGGCATCAATTTCTTGTTCTCAATACGCCTTTTGGCCTTTATCGTTACCAATGGTTTGCTTTTGGAGTGGCCAGTGCACCAGCCATATTTCAAAGGTTTCTTGAACAAGTTCTTATCTCTTTTCCCGGCTGCATTAACTATCAGGATGACATTGTCATTACCGGGGCTACAGGGATGAACATCTCAAAAATCTAAGTATTCTTTTCCCAGTCCTACAACAAACTGGTCTTAAATGCAATTTTCATAAATCTCAAGTCTTTCAGCCCTCTATAGTGTACCTGGGTTTTTGCCTTTCAAAGGATGGCATCTGTCCCCTTTATGACAACACTGCCATGGTTGATGCCCTTCTGCGTCCTTCATCAGTCAAAGAACTGCAAGCTTTTCTCGGGAACATAGCATATTACCACAAGTTTATTCCCTCAGTAGCGGAGATCTTTTACCCACTCACTCCCTTGCTCAAGAAAAATGTTCCTTTTTCGTGGTCTGACGAATGCGATGCTGCTTTTCACTGCCTTATAACTCATCTCCAAAAAGCAGCTTGTTTGGTCACTTACTGCCCTAGGCAACGACTTGTTTTAGCTACTGATGCGTCACAACATGGTATTGGTGCTGTTTTATCTCACAAATATCATGATGGTTCAGAACGTCCTATTGCTTATGCCTCCAAAACGTTAAATGACTCACAGTTGCGGTATTCACAAATTGAAAAAGAGGCTCTTGCCATTGTTTATGCTCTCAAGATGTTTGGTGTCTTTCTCTATGGTAATAGTACCATCTTATTACAGACCACAAGCCATTGTTCTCTTTATTTCTTCCGTCTGCTTCCGTTCCTGACAAGGCAGCACAGACACCAAAGGTAGACACTTTTTCTCTCTTGTTTTCAATATGACCTTCATTTTCATCCCATAGCTCAGCATAATGCTGATGCCTTATCCAGACTTCCTATGGGCCCTGGTCCCATCTTCGACAAAAGGAAGGAAGCTTGGAGTTTAAGGTCCCATCGACAGTGTGGTCATTAGAGACAGAGCTTACACTTGGAGTGTTTGGGTAAGGATGTGGAAGGAAATTGGCCGAGCCCTTTCAAAGGAACCGCCCCGGCATTTGCCTGGAGTGATTTAGGGAAATCACTGAAAACCTAAATCGGGATGGTCGGAGGTGGATTTGAACCACCGTGCTTCCGAATGCGAGTCCAGTGTGTTACCACTGCACCACCTTGCTCGGTCGTCTTCAACAAAGATAAGCTGCTTTGTTTTCATTTGGATGAAGCTGCGCAGACTGTCGTTGAGGGTTTCCCCATCACGGGACACTGAATGACAGCAGTCACAGCCGAGGATCCTGTTCTACACTGGGTTCTACATCACATAGAAAATGGCTGGCCAGACCGTCGGATCCCATCCGGAACTACTTCCATCTGTGGCTATGGCTCTCCTCCCACAATGGAGTTACTCTGCTGGCTACCGACAGCATCCCTCCCCGAGTTGTCATTCCGGCAATGTCGCAGCCTGTGGTCCTACATCTCCTACACCAGGGACACTGGGGCGTCTTGCTAGACAGCACATCTACTGGCCTGGACTCAACGTGCAAAATGCACACATGATATCCACTTGTCAAACGTGTGCGGAGCAAGCACCTCCCTTTCTCCATGGTCCACACCTGAAAAACCATGCGACTGCATTCATATAGATTTCGCTGGACCCTTACTCAACACTTATTGGCTCCTAGTCAATGACGCCTATTTCAATTTTCATTTTGTGCTTTGCTGTGCTTTACCAACCATAGTTGCTACCACCACAGCCTTGGCCAAAATCTTTGCCCTGGAAGGCTTACCCACTACCATAGTTTCTGATAATGGGCCTAATGCACCTCCTCCAAATTTTCTGAATTTCGTGCCCAGAGGGGTATATTCCAAATCACCGCACTACCACTCCACCCACAGTCCACTGGGAAAGTGTAATGTTTGGTCTGTACCTTTAAATCCCAAATGAAGAAAAATCTCACATACTCTTCCACTGATGAAACAGTCCTGCAATTCCTAGCATCATATCACTTCACTCTGTCTGGGAAGCATAGCCCAGCAGATCTTTTGCATGGACACCAACCTTGTACTCTCCTCCACCTCCTCACACCCCTACCTTCTAAAGGCACTATCAGCACTCAAGAAAGAATAGCGGAGGGTGTTCCTGTGTGGGTGTGAGGCTACAGAAAGCAACCAAAATGGTCACAAGGCCATGTTGTCGCACGGAAGGGCCGGCGATTGTACACCGTCTGCACTCCTGCGGGGGAGGTGTCTCGCCACATCGACCAACTTCTTCCAAGAATCACCACAGTACCAGTACCGCCTGTCATGGAGCACTTGAAGATGGATGTGGACACGGACCTTCCTACAATGAGAAATCAAACTGACACTTCTAACTTTCTAGTGGATTTGACACCACCACAACAGATGGAACAAGACAACCATGAAGCCACCGATATGCAGATGTCTCCAGTCTTACCTATGTCTATCAAATATGCACCATCACGCACCTCACCACCCATGTCCCCCATCATTTCATCACGAGCCTGAACAGGACATCATCAGCCATATGGTTAGGAGCCTACTAGATCATTCACAAAAAGTGACAAAGAAAAGATGGACTAGGCTTACTACAACAAGTGAGTGAAAAACAAAGAGGGGGGGGGGGGGAGAAATGTTGTATATCAAGTGTATGAATTCAAATCTTCCACCGCGCCCGTTAGCTCTGCGGTACAAGTGTGAAAGTTCGCAAGCACCACCTGGCCAGCTAGTGGCGGAAGGAATGAAAGAGCTATGGGGACGGGCAGTTCAAATTTAGACTTATAAGTGTAATGGACTATTCTTATCTTAATAGTTGTTGTTGGATATTTTGAGGGGACTATACTGCTCGGTTATCAGTCCCCTTATCTTAATAGTGTCATGAGTGTTAACTATTGAGTGTTTGTGTTGTTATGACATCACCAATGTTCTCAATCAAATGAATGTATAAAAGCATGCCATGTGACAATAAAGTATTGTATCGTATTAGTTTCTGTACTCACGTCACAACCATGAACCATGGGAAATGTATGACTGGCCAAGTGGTGCTAACACCTGGCATACCAGTTACTTTGGAATAAGATCTCAGACATATTCTGAGCTGTAATCACCTTTGTGCTCAGATGGGAAAAACTACCAAATGGCAAACTGAGAAAGTAAGTATAGCAATCTGCTGCCGAGGTACTTTGATATGATGCTAGCAACAATCAGAGCAATATGCCTCAAAACTCTGGATGTGATGGAATCCCATCTCTAACTGACAGACCATGGACTCCTCATACACAACTTGGCAAATCATCTGGAATGAGGTGGAGAGCTACTAACATCTATGGGGGCTACAATGGGAAGTCAGAACTCACAGAGGCTGCAAGTAAGAAGAGATTATGTGTTTCAGCTATTAGTGACATTGAGGTAAGGGGAGAGAAAAAGACAAAATGGGAGAATTACATGTCTACCTGCCAGGAGCCAGAGCAGGGAGAGCACAATGGGTTGGAGGTATTTTTATCAAAACAGCAATTGAACCCAGCATAATTGCAATAAAGTGTGGAAACAAAGAGATTTGGTAGTTTACAGAAATAATATTAGGATTGTGTGTTTGTTCACCTATGAAGGGACATATCAAGATGGGATGGGCAGATTTTATGACGCACTTATTGATGTAGTTGTTAGCATACAGGAGATGGACAGTGTTTTCCCAAAGAATGATTTCAATGTCAGGATAGAATAGTATGAAAAGGTTACGGGTAAGTTCGGAGAGGACATGAAGTCCAAAAGGAAGAGAAAACAGCTCTTGAATTTCTGTGCCAATATGGACTTAGTTATAACAATACCCATTTTCAAGTATAAGGACATTCACTGATATACTTGACAAAGCAGGGGAACTATATCTGTCATTTACTATTGTGGTGTTGATAGCTTCACGGACAACTGTGTTATCTTTAAGAGAAACTATCTTCGGCCAGTCCCTAGACTTAGCTGCCATGTTCAATGTTCAATCTTGTGTTTGTCTTTGTCCATTGAGGAAATAAAAGTTTAGTTATACTGTAAGTGTGGTGCTCATTTGGTATACAACTCCATATAAGTTCCCATAGTGGTGCCCCGAAGTCTTTCGAGTTTCAAAGTGTTTCCGTGGCCTCCGCACCAGTATCTCTTGTGCATTTCGTGTCGAAATACAGCTTTGTACCTTGCCGGAAACATGACGACGCCCAACCAACCGCCGCCCGGATTCACTACGGTCCTTCAAGCCTCGACCGTCATTCATACTCATCTTTGCAGTTTTCAGTGCTCCACGCTATCTGGAATTTACCCGTTTTGAATATATCACAAAATTTGTTCTCCTCACCCCCCATGAACAGTGTTGTGCAACAATCCAAAGATTCAGGTTTCGTCACTCCCAATGTGCCTCCAATCACTAAACTGTTGCTCGGTTCACAAAACTGTGCATTCAAAGTGCCTTGGTTTCCTGCAAACAGTGTTAACTTTCCTGTCAACAGTTTTCTAAATCAAAACTTCCACCCTGCAACAGCTCCTCCTCCGAGTGCGTCGATGTATCGGTGCTTACTCAACAATGTTACTTTGTGCTGGCTGCACCTATTGATGCTACCTCTGCATAAAACTTTAACCGGTTTCAAAGTATGCTCCTGCACTCCATGTCGAGGTCAAATTTCAGCTCGGACAGTTTTTCGCAATTTTAGGCCACACCTTTTTACACGAGCGCAACCTCACTTACACACTGGCCAGTGATGTCACCTGTCCTGCAATTGTCTATCCCGCATGCTGTTGGTGCCAGTGCCGATCACTTGGATACTATCTGTAGTGATTTCGCACATACGAACATTTTCAATCAGGACTATGATATGGTTGCATGTCCTGCGTCACATGATACACCTGCCGTGCCGTGTTCACAACCCCATCTCTCGCTGTCTCACATGGAGAATGCCAGGTCTACCTGTCAGGAGTCAAAGTAGGAAGAGTACGGTGGGGTGTAGGATTTTACATCAGGAAAGCAATCAAAGCCAGCATAATTGCAATAAGGTATGTAAATGAACGACTGATGTGGATAGATTTGGCCATCTCCAGTAAGAAAATTAGGATTGTGACAATGTATTCACCCTGTGAAGGGACAGATCAAGATGAGATGGACAGATTTTACAATGCACTTAGTGATGTAGTTGTTAGAGTGAAGGATAAGTATAGTGTTTTCCTCATGGGTGATTTCAATGCCAGGATAGGAAATCAAACAGAAGGTTATGAGAAGGTTATGAAAAGGTTATGGGTAAGTTTGGAAAGGATATGGAGGCCAACAGGAACAGAAAACAGCTCTTGGATTTCTGTTCCAGTATGGGATTAGTTATCACAAACTCCTTCTTTAAGCATAAGGACATTCACCACTATACTTGGGAAGGAAGGGGAACCAGATCTATCATTGACTATATAACAACAGACCAGGAATTCAGAAAGACAGTCAAGGGCACACGTGTTTTCAGGGGGTTCTTTGATGAGACTGATCATTATTTAATCTGCAGTGAAATTGGTTTTGTGAGGCCAAAAGAGCATAAAGTCAGGTCCATGTGTAGAAGGATAAGAGTGGAGAAGCTTCAAGACAAGGAAATTAGGCACAAATACATAACAATGATCTCAGAAAGGTACCAGTTAGTTGAATGTAATGATTTACAGTCACTGGAAGAGGAATGGTCAAGGTACAGGGACACACTGCTGGAAGCAGCTAGAGAATGTCTTGGAACTGTAGTGTGTAAAGGCAGGAAGAAGCAGACAGCTTGGTGGAATGATACAGTCAAGGCAGCCTGTAAAAACAAAAAGAAGGCATATATAAAATGGCTCCATACTAGAAATCAGGCAGACAGAGGAAGTTATATTGAAGAAAGAAATAAAGCCAAACGGATAATTGCAGACTCCAAGCATAAATTATGGGAAGACTTTGGAAAAAAGCTAGAAACTCTGGGTCAAGCCGCAGGAAAACCATTTTGGAGCATAATTAGCAATCTTCGAAAGGGAGGGAAGAAGGAATTAACAAGTGTTTTGGACAGGTGAGGAAAGCTGCTAGTCAATCCTTTGGATGCCTTGAGCAGATGGAGGGAATATTTTGAAGAATTGCTCAATGTAGGTGAAACGTTCAATGATGTGTCTGATTTTCAGGTAGAAAGGGATAGGAACGACGATGGAAACAGGATCTCATTTGAGGAAGTGGAGAAAATGGTCAGTAGATTACAGTGCAATAAAGCGGCTGGGGTGGATGAAATTAAGCCGGAACTTGTCAAATACAGTAGAATATCAGGTCTCAAATGGTTACACAGGATAATTGAAAAGGCGTGGGAATGGGGACAGGTTCTGTCTGACTGGACGAAAGCGGTAATCACGACAATTTTCAAACATGGAAACAGAAAAGGTTGCAACAACTATCAAGGTATCTCTTTAATTAGCACTGTAGGCAAAATATTCTCAGGTATTGTTGAAAGGAGAGTGCGAGTATTAATTGAGGACAAGTTAGATGAAAATCAGTGTGGGTTTAGGCCTCTTAGAGGCTGTCAGGACCAGATCTTTAACCTAGGGCAGGTAATGGAAAAGTGCTATGAGTGGAACAGGGAATTGTATCTACTTTTCATAGATCTGAAAAAGGCTTATGACCGTGTTCCTAGGAGGAAGCTACTGTCAGTTCTTCAAGATTACGGTATAGGAGGCAAACTTCTGCAGGCAATTAAAGGGCTTTACGTAGACTGTCAGGCAGCAGTTAGAGTAGATGGCAAATTAAGCTCATGGTTCAGGGTAGTTTCAGGGGTAAGACAAGGCTGTAACCTGTCACCACTGTTGTTCATACTATTCATGGATCATATGTTGAAAACAGTAGACTGGCAGGGCGGGATTAAAATAGGTGAAAACAAAATAAGCAGTCTCGCATATGCAGATGACTTAGTTGTAATGGCCGATTCGATTGAAAGGTTGCAAACTAATATTTCAGAGCTCGATCAAAGGTGCAAGGATTATGATATGAAGATCAGCATCTCCAAAACGAAAGTAATGTCTGTGGGAAAGAGATTTAAACAGATTGAGTGCCAAATAGGAGGAACAAAGTTAGAACAGGTAGACAGTTTCAAGTACCTGGGATGTATTTTCTCGCAGGATGGCAACATAGTGAAAGAACTGGAATCGAGGTGCAGCAAAGCTAATGCAGTGAGTGCTCAGCTAAGATCTACTCTCTTCTGTAAGAAGGAAGTAAGTACCAAGACTAAGTTAGCAGTGCACCGCTCTATCTTTTGACCAACTTTGTTGTATGGGAGTGAAAGTTGGGTGGATACAGGTTACCTTATTCATAAGGTAGAGGTTACAGATATGAAAGTAGCAAGAATGATTGCATGTACTAATAGATAGGAACGATGGCAGGAGGGTGTCCATAATGAGGAAATCAAAGAAAAACTGGGAATGAACACCATAGATGAAGCAGTTAGAGCGAACAGACTGAGATGGTGGGGTCATGATACACGCTTGGGAGAAGCAAGGTTACCTAAGAGACTCATGAGCTTGGCAGCGGAGGGTAAGAGAAGTTGAGGTAGACCTAGAAGAAAGTACTTAGATACGGTGCAGAATGATTTTAAAGTAAAAGGCATAACATCAGACGAGGCATCAATGTTAGCAATGAATAGGGGATCATGGAGGAATTTTATTAGAGGTACTATGCTCCAGGCTGAACGCTGAAAGGCATAATCAGTCTCTAATGATGATGATGATGATGATGATGATGAGTGAAGAATTTGATTGCTCCACAAAATCCTGCTGCACCGGGCACTTTAGAAGTAGATGAATATCTTACTAAAGAACTCATTGACAGGACTCAAGATCCTCTTATCTGGTGGAAACAAGGAAAAGATATTTATCCATGTCTCTATAAGGTGATGCTGAATGGCTGTGTATCACTGCCATCTAAGTGCCATGTGAGAGAGTTTTTCCCAAGAGGGGCAAAATAATTAAAGAGCAATAGATCAGAATGAAACCTGAAAATGTATCTCAAATCATATTTCTTGCTCACAATTTAAAATGACATACATGCTTGTGGATGTGTGTCTTTACAGGAAACATTTCCGAATCGATAAATAATTTTGATCATAGATAATACTCATAATTATTTTAAAATATTGATTGATGGAAGTGTGTGTTTTACATTAACAATGTGGTTCACAAAGGTTTTAGTTTTCTACAAATAATTAGACAAATACTAATGTGATTTGGGTGACATGTATAGCAAGTGATGACCGTGATTTTATAATGCAACAGTGTTCATGATTTTCTGGCAATAAAACTTTTTTATCACAGTTATCTTGCTCTATTTTGTACATCATTACTATCTGTTAATAAGTTATTGCTGCATATTATGTAACTCCTGTGTGACAAATGCAATCCTTCTTGGTCAGAGAAGATTCATTGATAGATATGATTCGACAACTGGCTATTCAGTTGTACCATTGTAGGTCCAGTGGACGCGGTCCATCTGGTCGGCTGGCTGCGGAGCCGGATCCATACAGGTCAGCGGACATGGAACCTGAATGCATGTCCGCAGAGCTGGATGCAGATCCAGACCTGACTCCTTAAAATCTTGGGCCTACCCTTCTCTGTCACCAGTTAAATCAAGTACATCATATACCATACCAGCTTTGTTATAACATTTACACAGTCTTTTATGTGGGCAAAACAACCAGCCACCTGTCTAACCAAATGAATGGCTATCACCAGTACAGTTAATACGGGACAGAACATGCTAACAAGCACAACATATTCAATTTTAATAGTTGCTTCACAATCTGCGCCATCCCGATTATCCCCTCACATCAGATTCTTTTAATTGCACAGTTGAGGATTATTCTTACACGAAAGACGAGGAACTGATGGCAGAGGGTGAAGAGGGAATGAAGAGAGACATACGGATAAATAAAAAGAGGTGGAGATATGCAGAGATGGGGTTATGAAGAGAGGGACTGAGAGAGGGGGGGGGAGACCAGATAGGCAGAGACAGGGAGAGTGGCAGAAGAGTTGATGGGCAGAAATGGGAGAGAAGAGAGGTGACAAAGTGAGGAAGAGAATGAATGAGTCAGATGCTGAGGTGGAAATCAACAAGAGTGGGGATGGAGGGGAGAGAAAGAGATGTGTGCAGTATGTGTGACATACAGAAATGGAGGTGAAGCTGTGGGGAAGTGGCCAGTAATAATTATTAAAAAAACAAGATAATAATTCAATCCAAAATACAAATCTTGATAATGAACAAGGAAAGGGATAGGTGCGGGTCGTAGCCTATTTAGTAGCAAACCTGTTAGCATTTGCCATCAATTATTTGGGAAATCCAAAATCTCAATGGTTGAATCAGGAAAACAAGCCTAATTTCAAATTTCTAAACATATTCTGGTGACTTAACCATTTAACAAGATAACTGAGCAGACATAAACAAATAGTGTGTGAACAATATTGTTTACATCATATTCATTTAAGTGAAGTACTTCATCATAATACAATGAAATGGACCAAAATAATTCTGACAGAGAAGAGAAGGAGTTTGATAGTAGAAAAACCATGAACTCAGGTTTGAAAACTTGCCATTTGTCATTCTCAACATTCGACTTTTATGAAAGTGTAGTAAAAATTTATGCTGCAGTTTGCTTTGGAATATTTAAACAGTAATTAAGCATGTGCTCACAACATAATGATTATCCTTCAGTCACATATCCACTGGATGGCTGCTGCTGTTCATTTCAAACATATTCAGGGTGCCAATAACAAGTATCATAAGGACATTATATACTGTAATGTTAATCTAACATGAATGAAACTTCCACACTGCAGCAGAGTGTGTGCTGATATGAATCTTCCTGGCAGATTAAAATTGTGTGCTAGTACCGGGATTAGGACCTGGGATCTTTGGCTTTCGAGGGAAAGTGCTCTACTGACTGAGCTATCCCAGCATGCTTCACAGTCCATCCTCACGACTTCACTTCTGCAGTACCTCACCTCCTACTTTCCAAAATTTACAGAAGTTCTCCTGCAAACCTTGCAGGACTAGCACTCCTTGAAAAAAGGATATTGTGGAGACATAGTTTAGCCACAGCCTAGAGCATTTGCCCGTGAGTGGCAAAGGTCACATGTTCGAATCCCGGTTCCGCCACACAATTTTAATCTGCACGAAGTTTCTTAATATAATATTGTTAAGGTCACCTTGTAAATTTTGTGCATTAGTGACAGTTATGGCTTACATTGTTTCCTTTTGGGCAAAAATATTGTTTTATTGTTAATCTGAGCAGTTATAAAGCATTATTCAGTATGTTACATGACTACTCTGCATTTCAAAATTTGTATGTTAATGACTGGTGTTTCTTCTTCAACATCAATCCACCACTTGCAATACTGCATGTTTCATGCTTGGCTAAAGGTTCTGGATGACATCTTTCATTCTTTTATCTCATTCATTCAATTACATAGTTGGCACTCCATCGACTTCACTTCAAAGCACATGAAAGTGTAAAATGTAATTCTTTTGTATGGCATTATCAGATATAGGACAGTTTACAATGCACCACAAAGACATATGACGAGCTGTGACAGGCACATACAAAAAGACACACACATACAACACTTAAGCTATTGCCTGCTGGCCTTCCTCAGTATAGAGAGCTTTCACATTTCACGGTCACAAAAGCATCATCTTCGACTGCACACTTTGAATTGCACTCTGTTGTGAGGGAATGGGGGGACGGGGAAGGGGAGAGGGGGAGGAAGGTTGCATCACAGTAGTGGGGATGGATAAAGCACAGCCTTACAGAGCATGTATGTACTGGATGGGTGGAACGAGATGCAGCTTATGAATGGAGTGGGGAGGGGAGTTCTTGTCACTGCAGATTGCTGTCCATGGGTGGCCAGGCTGTAAGGGAAGGATTTTTTGATGTGGAAGGGATGACAACTGTCAAAGTGTAGGTACCGTTGATAGTTGATAGAACTCCCTTTCTCAATATGCTGAAGGTCTCACAAAGACCTTCAATACAGAAAGAACCACATAGGCCTAGTCCACAAACAGACCTCCCGTGCCATATATCCACACACCCCATATCCTCCCTCTACCACCAGTAATGAAGCACAAAAGAGCACTCCCCTTGTAACCCAGTACTAGCCTGAGATCGACCTACTAAACTGCATCCCTCGCGAAGGTTCTGCTTTTCTGTCCCCATACCCATACCATTTTACAGTGGTGTTCCATCGCTTTCCCAACCTCCACAACATTGTAGACCGTTCCTATGGCATGCCAAACCCCAGCCCCTGTCAAAGGGGTCATATCCCTGTGGCGGACCCCGTTGCAAGAACTGTCCAATTCACCCACCCAGCACCTCCTATTCCAGTCCTGTCGCAGGCTTATCGTACCCAATCAGAGGCCAGGCCACCTATGAAAGGAGCCATGTAATTTATCAACTGTGCTGCAATCACTGCACATCTTTCTATATTGGCATGGCATCTAATCAGCTATCCATTGAATGGCCACGCCAAACTGTGGCCAAAAACAAGGTGGACCACTCTGTGGCACAATATGCAGTGGAACATATACTTAATTCCAATGGCTTCACAGCCCAAGTCATATGGATACTCCTACCCAACACAAGCTTTTCTGAACCACACAGATTGGAGTTATCCATACAGTACCTTCTCAGATTGCAAAATTATCCAGGCCTCAACCTATGATAAGGCCCTTTTCCTCCACACCTAAGAGTTCCTACTTCTCCTCTCCCATTTCATGTGCTCCGTGAGCGTGCACATACATGTATTTTTTCTGCTTTCTTCCCTTTCCCCAACTCCCCACTCCATTCCTAAGCTGCATCTCATTCCATCTGTTGAGTATGTACATGCTCCATATTGCCGCGAGAGACGTTGAACACTGAATGCCGGCGTGGCGCAGGGGATAGCGTCGCGGACTGCGGTGCAGAAGGTCCCCGGTTCAATCCCACGCGCCGGCAAAAATTTATTTCTCTGTAATTAACAATTCCAGAAGGTTCTACATCTTTCTTATGTTCACTTGTAAATTCTACTTGTTTCTTATGTTAACTGTTCTTCTAATATCTGGTAAATTCTGTCTGTGTATAAATAGCAGAGCACTCTGCCTGAGAGACAGTCAGTGCTGCGTGTATGTTGAGTTCGTAATAAACGTGCTTTCAGTGTAACTGCTGTGTTTAGTTGCCTTCGAAGTCAAGCCTGTTTCCATTTCAACGCGACATTGTTTGGTGGAGGTGCCGGGTACACTGTGCAACAGCTGCATCACCGCGGCTCCGATTAGGCAACGTAAAAGCCGTCGCTTACACGGACTGGAACCGGAATACAATGGATACACCGAGTACATCCTTCCAAAAGTCCGTATTATCAGAAGAATGATGGAGACGAAACCAGCAATAAGCCAGCTGCACATCAGACACCCGTCGGTGTTCTCTGGAGATGATGGACAGGACCCCAACAAATGGCTAAAAGGGTTCGACCGAGTCGCCAAGTACAACAGGTGGGATCATACGATGTGCTTGGCCAATGTTTATTTCTACCTGGACGGAACAGCCCAGCAATGGTTCGAAAACAACGAAGACAAGTTGAATGACTGGGAGACATTCCAGGAGGAACTTAAGCAGACTTTTCGAGACCGCCAGCGACAAACCCGCTTGGCAGAAGAACCGGGCCCAACGACATGGTGAGCTGACACAATAGTACATGCAGAATGTTTTGGATCTGTGCAACATAGTCAATCGAAACATGACTGAGGCGGACAAAATCACGCATGTGATGAAGGGAATTGCAGAAGATATGTACCAAGCTCTTCTGATAAAAGACGTCGCTACGACAGAAGAGTTCATCAAGTGGTGCCAACGTATTGAAGAGATGCAACAAAGGAGGGTTGGACGCAAGAAGTATGACAGACTCCTAAATGTAGTCCCTATGGCCGTTGTGGAAGACCAGAATGACTTCGCTTCTCTCATACGACAAATCGTGAGAGAAGAATTACAACAGTGCATGGCAGCCGGGACTATTAGACCGAGCGAGCATCAGATTATGGCCATGGATGTGAGCCCTGTAAGTCACGAGGGAGACGAGACCCCTGAGGACGAGGTATTTCAAACATTAGCTCCTGTCTTCCCCGCCAATTGCACCCGACGTGAAGAATGGTATCGCCCTGCTATGACTTACACTGCAGCCACCAAACGGCAGCCCATGAACCGGCCGACGCGACCACAGCCAACTCCTCCGGTAACTATGACGCCCCGCAGAAGAACAGACGTATGGAGGACAGAAGACAACACACCACTGTGTTTCCACTGTGGACGCCCTGGACATGTAGTACACTACTGCAGAGACAGGAGGCGAGTATTCGATGATTATTTTGCCAGAGCAGTTCTATCCCAGGCAGTCACCTGCTGATGAGTTCAGTTGACCTATGAGAAGAAGCCCATCGCCGTATCCTAGGCGAGGTCGCTCCCCCGCAGCGCCGCTGCCGTTCACTGTCGCCGTACAGAGGTACCAGCCGCTCCCCTAGCCGCCGCGCCCAGGAAAACTAAGTGAGGCGACCATCTACGGAGGTGAGGCCGCCGCAGATGAAAATCCTCCATGGACGACAGTCGCTA
Organism: Locusta migratoria; assembly: GCA_026315105.1. Classification (NCBI taxonomy): domain Eukaryota; kingdom Metazoa; phylum Arthropoda; class Insecta; order Orthoptera; family Acrididae; genus Locusta; species Locusta migratoria. Next base: position 893,146,236 of record CM048745.1, read on the forward strand.
TGATGTCGGGAAATCTCATCGACGTCATAATCGACGGCCAATCTGTCCGGGCACTTGTTGATTCAGGAGCCTCTTTTTCTGTATTATCGGATAATTACCGCCGCACACTAAAGAAGACAATGTTCTGTGATACGGGGACAACTGTGCTGAAGGTCGCGAATGGAAAGTACGTCCATCCAGCAGGAACTTGTGTCGTAAGAATAACCATCAACAACAGGACGCAGCCGTTTGAATTTGTCGTGTTAACAGAATGTAGTCACAATGTCATCCTCTGATGGGACTTCCTTCAGGCTTCCCAAGCTATCATTGACTGTGGAAAATCTGAGGTGCAAATTGAAGAAGTTGTTCCACTGGATACATGTAATGCAGAATTTTCTGGGAAGTTATTCGTCGTTGAAAATGTGACGATACCGCCATTGACAATGAGAAGAGTTGCAGTTACAAACACAGATGACTGGTTAAGCTGTGACGTTCTCGTTGATAGTAAAAAGTTTATCAGGCTCACAAAAGGAATTTACATACCAGCGGCTATCATAAGCATTACCGGTGGTCAAGGAGAGATTTGGATCACAAATTGTCTCGAGCAGTCACAACTTATCCCCAAGGGAATGTGTATCGGGACAGTTGAACCAATCCAGGACGGTGAGCTCAACGTCATCAATGAAGACCCATGCCCTGCTGTTAGTACAGACAACACGCTGGAGGAAACAAACGTGGAACTGCCAATAGGGCCTGGACTGACCAAGGAACAACACCAGCGGGTGTTAGGTATACTATGCCAATTTTCGGGTGCATTCACACCTCAGCAGGGGAAAAGTCAGACGAAACGGCCCACGATAAAGCACCGGATCAATACTGGGGATCATCTGCCAATTAGCCAGCGTTTGTATAGAGTGTCACCAGCTGAAAGACGGATAATTCGGGAGGAAGTGGAGAAGATGTTGTGAGATGAAATTATTCAACCTCCGGAGAGTCCTTGGTCGTCTCCGGTGGTCCTCGTAAAGAAGAAGAATGGCATGTGGCGATTCTGTGTCGACTATCGGCGGCTGAACAGACTCACAAAGAAAGATGTCTACCCATTGCCGCATATTGACGACACCTTAGACTGCTTGAAAGGAGCTACAGACTTCTCAACTATGGACATGCAGACAGGTTAGTGGCAAATCAAGGTTGACGAAGCTGATAGGGAGAAAACGGCTTTTATTACACCTGACGGCCTCTATGAATTTAAAGTAATGCCATTTTGATTATGTAATGCTCCAGCCACATTCGAACGCATGATGGACAACTTGCTTCGACACCTTAAGTGGACGACGTGTCTCTGCTATTTAGATGACATTGTCGTTTTCTCGAAAACATTTGAAGAACATCTGAGTCGCCTGTCAACTGTGTTGAAGTGTGTTCAGGCTGCAGGTCTTCGCCTCAATCCAAAGAAGTGCCTCTTTGTCGCTAAAGAGATAAAAATCCTGGGGCACCTAGTCAACAGAGATGGTGTCCGTCCTGATCCAGATAAAGTAAGGGCAGTCACAGAATTTCCAACTCCTCAGTACATTCGTGATGTTAGAAGATTTCTCGGGCTGTGCTCATACTACCGACGTTTCATAAAAGGATTTAGTAACAAGGCACATCCATTACAAGAACTTCTGCAGGGAGACGCCAAATTTTACTGGGATGAGACAAAAGAAAGTGCTTTCCGGGCACTTAAGGAGACTCTAACTTTCGCACCGGTGCTAGCCTTGTACGACGAGAATGCAGAAACGGAACTTCACACAGAAGCCAGTGGTTATGGGATTGGTGCAGTGCTTGTACAAGTTCAGGAAGGTGCTGAAAAAGTGATAGCCTATGCGTCAAGATTACTCTCAAAGTCTGAGATAAACTACTCTACAACTGAAAAAGAATGTCTTGCTGTTATCTGGGCTATCAACAACTTCCGGCCGTATTTATTCGACAAACCATTCACCGTCGTGACAGACCACCATTCTTTGTATTGGCTGACTAGCTTGAAGGATCCATCAGGTCAACTAGCAAGTTGTGCACTAAGACTCCAAGAGTACGATGTCACAGTGGTATTCAAGAATGTGCGCAAACACAAGGATGCCGACTGCCTTTTGAGGAATCCATTAGTGGAACACAACAGCATTAATGAAATTTCAGCTCTCACTGAATTAGATGACATCACTGCTGAACAGAGGAAAGATCCAGCACTATTAAAGATGATAGAGGCCTTGGAGAAAGGAGAACCGACCAATGGAGAGTTCCAACTTATGAACGGAACATTGTATAAGAGCAGCTACGATCCACTGGGCCCCAAATGGCTACTTGTTGTTCCAGCTCATCTCCAGCCAGCTATTCTCAAATATTTTCAAGATGCTCCAATATCTGGTCATCTGGGATTCGTGAAGACCCTAGACAGAATCAGACGCAGGTATTACTGGAAAGGTCTCTACAGATCTGTCAAGCACTATGTGAGTCACTGTAAAGAGTGCCAGCGATGGAAGCATGTGCCGCAATTACCTTCAGGACATCTCGTACTGATTCCGCTGGCAGCAGCTCCATTCCACTGAGTTGGGATCTATCTTTTAGGGAGGTTCCCGAAGTCGACAACCGGTAACCGTTGGATAATAGTCTGCACTGACTACCTCACACGCTACGCTGTCACCAAACCTGTGCCAACTGCAGAAGCTCCAGAGATCGCAAAATTCCTTGTAGAAGACATTATTTTGAAGCATGGAGCACCACGTGTCATGATATCTCATTGTGGAAAAGTATTCCAGTCAGAACTAGTATCAGAGGTAATGTCACGGTGCAACATTGTCCACAGAATGACAACTGCATACCATCCTCAGACAAATGGTCTTACGGAACGTTTTAACAAGACGTTAGCCGACATGCTGTCAATGTACGTCGATGTTGAGCAGAAGGATTGGGATACAATTCTGCCAGTTGTGACATTTACTTATAATACCACAAGACAAGACACCACAGGCTTCACTCCGTTTTTCTTGCTCCATGGCCATGAAGCAGAGACGACAATGGATACAATTTTCCCGTTCCAACCGGACGACACTCAGGATGACTACGTTAAACAGCTCATCACCAGGGTCGAAGAAGCAAGACAGCTGGCTCACATACGGACACTGGACGCCCAGGAGAAGGACCGTCAGCGGTATAACGACAAGCACCGATCTGTTGTGTACAGCCCAGGAGATCTGGTATGGATTTTTACCCCTGTACGGAAGGTTGGACTGTCAGAAAAGTTATTGAAGCAATACTTTTGGTCCGTATCGTGTCATACGCCGCCCGTCAGACGTCACATACGAAGTTGAGGATTATGAGCCGTCGTCGAAACGTCAAAAACAAAGAGACATTGTTCACATCCTGCGCATGAAGCCTTACTATGATCCTGAACAGCAAGTAGACGACAATGGCTTCTTGTTCAAGGACTTTAGGGACGTTAATGTTCCTGATGAAGCCACGACAGGAACGTCTGTCGTCGATAATCATGGAGAAGGGAAGGATTCTATTGAACTGTCATACAGAGGACCCATGACACGGTCAAGATCCAGGACATTTCAACTGGCTCCACAGGGATCATAACAGCGGGTCGCTGTTTCTCCAGGAGAGGGAGCAATGCCGTGAGAGACGTCGAACACTGACTACCGGTGTGGCGCAGGGGATAGCGTCGCGGAGTGCGGTGCAGAAGGTCCCCGGTTCAATCCCACGCACCGGCAAAAATTTATTTCTTTGTAATTAACAATTCCAGAAGGTTCTACATCTTTCTTATGTTCACTTGTAAATTCTACTTGTTTCTTATGTTAACTGTTCTTCTAATTTCTGGTAAATTCTGTCTGTGTATAAATAGTAGAGCACTCTGCCTGAGAGGCAGTCAGTGCTGTGTGTATGTTGAGTTCATAATAAACGTGCTTTCAGTATAAGTGCTGTGTTCAGTTGCCTTCGAAGTCAAGCCTGTTTCCATTTCAACGCGAGAATATGGTTGTGCTGTATTCACCCATACCATTGTGACACAACCTTCCATTTCCCAACTCCCTTCCCCTGTTCACTCATTCCCTCATAACAGAGCATGATTTGAAGTGCATCAGTTGGAGGTGACAGTTGTGCGACTGTCAAGTGTACCTGTGTGATTACGTGAATGCTCTCTGTTCTGAGAAAGACCAACAGCCAATAGTTTAAGTACTGTATGTGTGTGTCTTTTTTATGTGCCTGTCACAGCTCATTATATGTTTTTGCGATGAGTTGTAAATTGTCCTCATTATATTGTTGACTGTAAAATTGTGCTATATCTGATAATCCCATACAAAAAAATTACATTTTACACTTTCATGGGCTGTGGAGTGAAGTCTATGATGGATGGGTCAACTATGTAATTGATTAATGTTGAAAATTCTCCTCAGAGATGATAAATATTGTTGAAACGAGATAGAATGGCTGGCCAGTACTTACCTTTGTGCTGTACCGCCGATAGTAACACAAATGAAGAAACAGAAAAGAGGGGACAAAAAGGACTAGCTTTCGGAACACAGTTCCTTCATCAGGTGGGAGAGAAGGGAAGAAGAAAGGATGGGAACAGAAGGTAAAGGTAGTTCACGACCTAGGTCATGAAGGTGGTGTTTCGGGAGTGTCAAACTCCCGAAACACCACCTTCATGACCTAGGTCGTGAACTACCTTTACCTTCTGTTCCCATCCTTTCTTCTTCCCTTCTCTCCCACCTGATGAAGGAACTGTGTTCCGAAAGCTAGTCCTTTTTGTCCCCTCTTTTCTGTTTCTTCATTTGTGCTACTATCGGCGGTACAGCACAAAGGTAAGTACTGGCCAGCCATTCTATCTCGTTTCAACAATATTCAACTATGTAATTGAATGAAAGAGATAAAAGAAGGAAAGATGTCATTCCAGAACCTTTAGCCAATCATGAAACATGCAGTATTGCAGGTGATGGATTGATATTCAGAAGAAGGCCAATGGTTGATATCTTAATTGTGTGTCTCTCTCCATTATCAGATTTTTACAATCAGATGAACGGTACATTATTGCTGGTTTAAAATAACTCTGGAAATACTTACAGGTTCAACTTTTATTACCACTGAATTGTCAGGCTGAAATGTTAGCACTTCTTTTCCTCTGTCAACAGGTTTCATCTCTTGCAGCCTTGGCATTTCCTATAAAGATTTAAAATTATATTAGAAAAGACAGACACAAAGGCAAAAATGAGATGAACATGCTATGAATTACATAGACAAAAGGTTCGCTAAGCTTACAAACTATTTAAGCTAACTTAACCTAAACATATGCTAAAGACAACGCACACACACCAAAGGTAGGACTCGAACTTCAAACAGTGAGCAACTGTGTGCTCTGCAGTAGGATGCCTTAGAGTGGCCACTCCACCATGGCTACGCCTCTGGCCATGCAAATTAAGGGGACCACACAGTGGTTTAGGTTGGAAAAAACTGATTTTCAGTTTTCATCATATTTCAATATATTAAGGTTTTATTTAAAAACTCTGAAAAGGATTTTGGTGAAAAAAATTTTTGGGCATCTAAAGAGCATTTTCCTACCATGTGTGTTTATGTGACATGCCCACTTTTCTGCATACATTTTAGATCTTTATATCCCCTACATTGCACATTAGGGAATTATTTTTTATTTCTATTTATTTTCTTTTTAACACCCAAGTGTGTTGGCTAACCCCAAGAATGCAACAGTCAGTATTCTTTTGTTTCCGCTGTTTGTAAACAATACACTTTCAGGCACTTGGTTAACTAATTAACTGAAATAGAAAACTTCCAGGTATACTATGGGCAGGCAATTAGGAGAAATAAAGAAAATCTGAAATAAAGAAAAACTGGATGCAATGAAGAGATATGTTTGGGCCATATTCTTCCATAAGTTCTCTAGTGATAATAAGACATGTCATGCATTGTGTCCATCAGGAGAAAATTCATGGTGCAAATACAATAGGGTTCAGGCAACTGGAGAATCTTATTCTCACCAGCATTCTCTTCCTGCTGCTGTTATTACAGCAATTAAACCTATTTCCAGAGACTTGGCTCATCCTGACCTTCTAAGGTAATGTCTGCATGGACAGACACAGAACCCAAATGAATGTTTCAACAGCATAATTTGGAACTGCCGAACTACCTTCCTGAAACTGTATTTGTAGGCATGCATACAATAAAACTAAGAGTTCATGATGCTGTTATTACATTCAATTGTGGTAATACTGGAAAGTGTGGATACTGAAAAAGCTGGGAATTAATCCCAGTGAAAATATGATCACTGGGCTGATGCAGACAGGTCTGCTGCATCTAATGTGGCCAAGAAAGCAAGACAAACATTTAGGAAGGTGAAAAAGTAGCTGGAAGACCTACTAGAGGCCAAAAAAGGGCCATCATATGCAGCAGGACAGTTTTAATTAGCTGTAAGTAACAAGTTTTAAAAGTTTTCCTTTAAAGTCAATTTCACACAAACTAAAATTTTCAGTACACATGCCCCATTATACCAGAAACTATCAAAGATAAATGAATGAAATTTTCAGACTCTGCATAACATAAAAATTCACCTCTGGCACTACATTAATTAATATTCCCCCTTTTCTGCAGAAAAAAACATAATATTTTTGTTAATAAATTTAAAAAAGTATTTCCGGAAAATTATAAAATGGACAAAGTACACTTTTAGTACAGTTGACTCTATAATCATCATGTAACATACAGTAAAAATATTAAGGTCCTGCATCAAATAGCTTTTTTCAGAAATGGATCAAATACTTGCCTGAATTAACATGAAATAGCTAGGCAGGGTGTGGCCCCATTAAGGTTTTCTGTATTTTCCCTAAATCGCCCCAGGAATATGCCAGGCTCGTTCCTTTGAAAGGGCAAGACAGATTTCCTTCTTCAACCTTAACAAAACAATCGAAGCTAGTGCTCCGTCTCTCATCATCACACTGTCATCAGGATGTTGAACCCCAATCTTTGTTCTTCTCTTCTTGCATTTTTAATATTATGCACATGTAATATAATTCCATAGATCAAAAAGGAAAGGTAAAGGTAAAGCAGTCAGCAATCCAAAGATTGGTTTGAACACCTCAGTGCTTTACTAAGCATGGTCCTGTTTGTAGGTGGTATGCTGTTACCTTTCTCCGACCTTTGAACTGACTTACCCAGCCAGTTATAGTGGGACCTACAGTTTAATGTGGATTCCAAATCATGGTGCTACTCGATATTTTTCACATTAGTAACATTGCCAGAGGTGAAAGAAGTGGAAAGTGACAGATAAAAATCCTAGGACCTGGCTGGGATTTAACCCACAACCTTTGGATTTATAGTCTGGCACTCTACCACTGTGCTACTGACACACATCAATGCCATGAAATATCACATATAACAGAGATGTAAATGTGCAAGCTTTTGGAGACAGTTACTCTGATTCCGGCAGAGGAATGGAAGAAAAGGGAAGAGTGAAGGAGAAATGATTGGTGAGATTTATGAAATTGGGGAGGATAAAGAAATGTCACCCAGAACTGCAGTTTCAACTTACTGGACAGAATGAGAAGTAATTAAAGATTTTCCCCCCTTCTCACCCTATCTAGTCTACTCTTTAATGGAGTTTCTTCATTTTTTCCTTCCCTGCTGGAAGAAAGAGTGCCTTGCTCCAAAGGCTTGCACAATTACATCTACCTTTATGAATAGATTATTACTCACCACATACAGGAGACATATTGTTGCAGACAAACAAAATGAAAAGAGAGCCAAACATTTACACATTTGGCCAAATGACTTCCTTCTGAAATAGAAAACATTCAAACGAAACCACTGTCTCCAGCCTCAATGGCTACACTTGTGTGTCATTCAAAGAAAGTAGAGCGAAGATTTACTGACCATGCTTTATTAGTTGGGGGCAACTCCAACCTGCCGAGTATAGACTGGGATGTTGTTGTTGTTGTTGTTGTTGTTGTTGTAGTATAGAGGGGACTAAACTACTTGGTCATCAGCCCCCTGTTCCTAACAAAGAACGTGCAGTGGATAGGAAACAATGGCTGTATGTACCTGGAGGCATAGAATGAATAGCCAAGAGTAGTACATGTCAACGATGAACTTTCACCAACAGCACAAATAGAGAAAATAAAACAGAGCGATCAATCACACTAAAATTTGGCAACGGAAATCCGTGGCTGGCTGGTCACTGGGATAATAATGGATGAGCCAGTCACATAGCACACTCGAATGTCTGCTAGTCAGAAGACATAAAACACTAAAATATAGGTTAAAGTCAAGAGAAAGCACCCTCCATTACATGGGATGGTCCATTGTCCCCTAGCACTAAGGATAGGGTAGGTGGAAGATTAAAAGACTGCCGCAAGGTGGCTAAAATATTAAAGTCCATCAGGAGATGAACTACTGTCAGTGCAACACCACAGCGACACATGGGTAGTGGCTCACGGCGAAGTAAATAGCCGTGAGTCAACCAAGTATGCCCAATACGGAGGCGGCATAGCACAACGTAGTCTCGATGATTGGGCCGCAGTGAAGTTTTCCATGTGGCTGCGGATGGTTTGATTGTGCAAAGCTTGTTATGCACACTCAGTGCAGACCATTCTGAACTCCAGGCATCTCGCACCTTCCACTGTAGCGTCCACCTAAGGTCCGTATCCATGAGACCAATTTCAAGATGGCATGAGGAAGTGGCCTGTTTGGCCAACTGATCTACACATTCATTGCCAAGAATGCTGATATGCCCTGGGGTCCAAACAAAGACCACTGAGCGACCAGACCTACTGAGAGCAGCGACAGAGTCTTAGATACTCCACACCGGAGGTAGTTTGCTGAAACACTGGTCGAGTGCTCGTAAGCCTCTCAGGGAGTCACTGCAGATGACAAAGGACTCCCCAGGGCAGGCTCAGAGATGTTCCAGAGCTCTAGAGATAGCAACCAGCTCCGCAGTGAAGACACTACTCCCACTTGGCAAGAACCGCTGTTCACAAAGGTCACCATGGAGATAGGCATACCCAGCATGGCCATCTACCAGGAAACCATCGGTATAGATTAGTTCCGCACCATGGAACGAGTCAAGGAGTTCCTGGAATTGGTGATGAAGGATCAATGGGGAAATGAAGGCTTTCGATTCCCGAGACATGTCCAACCTTAGCTGCAGATGAGGAATACACCAAGGAGGTGTATGGGAAGAGTAACAGAAACAAGGAGGGAAGGGAAGGGATTCAAGGGAGGAGAGAAGGGAATGGACACAGACTGCAATCGGGAGACCCGACCGAGGGAGGCCGTCTTTGAGGGGATGGGAGTGCAGCAGTCAAGAAGAGAAGCCTGCGATTTGGATGATGGTCTGAGATGTGGACACGAGCAACATACGAGGCCAACAAGTGTTGCCGACGAAACCGCAGTGAGGGAACCCCAGCCTCAACGAGGAGGCTCATCACCGGGCTCATACGAAAAGCTCCCATTGCCAAGCGAACACCAGCATTTAAGATGGGGTCTAAGACCTGAAGCGCAGAAGGGGCTGCCGAGTCATAGACCTGGCTCCCATAATCCAGGCGAGACTGGATGAGAGCCTTATAAAGTTGTAAGACAGTTGGACGGGCGGCTCCCCAAGCAGTGTGGCTGAGGCAGCACAGTATATTTAGGTACCGCCAGCACTTTCGTCGAAGCTGTTGTAGGTGGGGGACCCACGTGAGCCGGGCATCGAACAGCATGCCCAAGAAGCGATGCGTATCTTCAACATGAAGAAGGTCCTCACCCAAATAAACTTCTGGGTCTAGGTGCACTGCCCAATGGCAACAACCTGAGTTTTGGAGGCAGAGAACCGGAACCCATGGGCTAAAGCCCAGGAATGCGCCTTTTGAATGGCTCCCTGCAGTCGCCTTACAGCAACACCAATACTAGCTGAACTGTATTACATACAAAAGTCATTGGCATACAGTGAAGAGGAGACCGACGACCCTACTGCTTCAGCAAGTCCGTTGATTGCAATTAGAAACAGCAGAACAATAAAAATGTTGGTGAGGCTAATCGGGCGGTAACTGTCTGCCACCTGTGGATCAGCACCATGTTTTATCACTGGGATGACGATGCTGTCCCGCCACTGAGATGGGAAAACACCTTCAACCCAGAGGCGATTGAACAGGGCGAGAAGTTGGTGTTGAAAGTCCTGTGACAGGTGGCAGAGGAACTTTTTGTGGATTCGATCTGGCCCTGGGGTGGTATCGAGGCAAGCAGTGAGGGCACTCTGGAACTCCCACTCAGTGAATAGGGCATTATACGGTTCTCGCCGACATGTGTGGAAAGAGAGCTGCCTCCACTCGACATGTTCTTTGCGAGTGCGGAAGCCTGCAATATAAGCAGAAGTCGCAGAGTTACTGGCATAGTGGTCTGCCATGTGTTCAGAGATAGCAGCTGGATCCAAGCATATAGTACCCCAAATGTTCAAGCTGGGGATTCCCGCCTGTGGTCGATACTCAAAAAGGCGCTGAACCTGTGACCACACCTGAGATGGGGCAGCGCGAGAGCTGATGGTAGCGACATATCTCTGTCAACAGTCCTGCTTACTCTGGATTATCAGCCTCTGAGCTTGTGCCTGGAGTAGTTTGAAAGCGATCAGGTGTTCTATACAAGGGTGGTGCCGGTGGCGCTGGAGAGACCACACCTGAGATGGGGCAGTGCGAGAGCCAATGGTAGCGACATATCTCTGTCAACAATCCTGCTTACTGTGGCGTATCAGCCTCCGAGCTTGTGCCCGGAGTAGTTTGGAAGCAATCAGGTGTTCTATACAAGGGTGGCGCCGGTGCCGCTGGAGTGTCCGACGATGTTCCCCGATGGCCTCAGCAATCTCTGTGGACCACCACGGAACCGACTTGTGCCGAACTGAGCCAGAGGTGGTCGGAACACTGGCTTCAGCAGCGGAAATGATGGCTCTAGTGATGTGATGAGCAGCCTGATGAACATCGTCCGGGACTGGAGGTATTACCCTAGTGGCCGAGGTGTAAGCAGGCCAGTCAGCCCTATGCAGAGACCAACGGGGCAAGAGATCTGGAGGTTGATACTGGAGAAGAGAGAGATGGATGGGGAAGTGGTCGCTACCACATAGGTCATCATGGACCCCCCAATGAAGCTGTGGTAGAAGGCTTGGGCTGCACAGAGAAATGTCTATAGCCAAGTATGTGCCATGCGCCACACTGAAATGTGTGGGGGCACCGGTATTGAGGTCTTCAATGTCCCTACCATGACCTGAGACCCACCCCACAACGGGTTGTGGGCACTGAAATCCCCCAATAGGAGGAATGGCAGGGGAAGTTGTGCGATCACATTTGTAAGGTCTGCAGGAGACTGCCTCATCTGGAGGAAGGTAGAGTGAGCAGGTGTTAATGTCCTGTCGTGCCTGAATTCTCACAGCAACTACCTCAAGCACTGTGTTAAGTGAAACTGGTGAACTGGGGACAGTGGCAAAAACGTATAGACAGACTCCTCCGGATACCCTGTCGTATGTTGCGCGGTTTTTATAGTAACCCCTATACCCACGAAGGGCAGGAGTCCGCTCGGCAGGAAACCAGGTTTCCTGTAGTGTTACACAGAGAGTAGGGTAGCGACATAGCAATTTCTGTAACACGGCCAAGTGGCGGAAGGAACCACCACAGTTCCACTGCATCCCCACACTATCTCCCGACTTACTGGGCAGACTTATGAGGATGGTAGAGTATGGCCCACAGGTTTCTCTGCAGTCACTGACTCAGGACGCAGAGCCTTGACGTCCATTGCTTCCAAAGTCTTGGCAATTGCCAAGTCTTCAGGGGACGCAAGGATCTCCACCACGTCCTCAGAAGCAGACGATTTTTGTGGTGGCATGGTAGCCACCTGTGATTCTTTTGTTTTACTTTTCTTCTGTTTTTCTCGTTGATCCTTTGACTTCACACACTGGGAGGGCTTAGCAGACTCAGTCTCAGGGATGGAGATTGTCCTTGAGGCCCAACGACCAGCTTTGGATGGCACTTTGTGCCACTCACTGGCGTCCACTGCACCAGTGGGAGAAACCGAGGGAGAAAGGGATTCAAGCGAACCCTTCATTGCGAGAGGAGCCAGAGCAGGCTGTTGTGGCTCTGGCTCATGTGTGGGGACCAATGTCCCCATTGGTTGGGGTGATTGTGCTCCCAAAGCAGGGGCTTTGGGGGCAACGGAAGGAGTGATGCCCCCAACCACCAAGGGGAAGATATTGACGGTTGGGCTAGAGGACCCACTAGGACTGGCTGAACAGATGGAAACTTTGTCTGATGGAGGAAAGAGGGCATCATGACAGCTGCATAGGACGACTTGCTGCTAACCGGGTGGAGTTTGTCATATTTCCGTTTAGCCTCTGAATAAGACAACTGGTCCAGGGTTTTATACTGCATTATCTTCCGCTCCTTCTTCAGAAGTGAGCAGGTAGGCGAGCAAGGTGGATAATGTTCCACAGTTTACACAGATGGGAGGAGGTGTGCAAGGGAGGTCTGGGTTAGACTCTCAGCCACAGTTTCGACAGGTTGAGTTGGCAGTTCACCCGGAAGACATGTGCCTAAACCTCCAGCACTTACAACAGCGCATAGGGGGAGGAACGTAGGGCTTTACGTTGCACCGGTAGATCATCACCTTAACCTTCTCTGGCAATGACTCGCCTTCGAAGGCCAAGATGAAGGCACCGGTGGCAACCCTGTTGTCCTTCGGTCCCCTATAAACACGCCAAATAAAATGGACTCCTCGCCGCCCCAAGTTCTTGCGGAGTTCTTCATCTGACTGCAAGAGCAGATGTCTATGGAAGATAATTCCCTGGTTCATGTTGAGGCTCTTGTTGGGGGTAATCGCAACGGGAACATCACCCAGATTGTCACAGGCGAGTAGTGTCCGTGACTGAGCTGGGGATGACGTCGTTATGAGTACAGACCCCGATCACATTTTGGAGATACAATCAACTTCTCCGAACTTATCTTCTAAATTTTCAATGAAAAACAGAGGCTCTGTGTTTGTAAAAGATTCTCCATCAGTCCTAGAACCAACTAAATACCTTGGTGCATATTGCTGTCCTTGATTTCTAGCCCTGCGTTCCTCCCATTGCGTAGCCAAGGAAGCGAATGATTGGGGGTCATATCTCTCTGCATTATAATCGACCTTTCCCTTCTTAGAGACGGTGGTTAAATGCCCACCAGTGTTACTCTGGGTTCTTTTCATAGTGTTCCCACGAGCAGTTAGGGAAATAAAGGTCCACCCAGGCAGAGCCACGCGTGCCTGGGTAAGCCTTATACAACTGAGGTGCGGCAGGTTCCTCAGAGGTTGCTCGCTAACGACTGTTCAGCGTCAACAGCCATGCATCTCCTCGGCACGTAGCACACCTTGAGATTGAGGTTTTTAGAGATGTTTGTACCGTCCTCGCGACCCGGCGATTAAGCCAAGATCCCCGGGCTCTGAAATGTACAACATTCCACCGTCGCGCCGAATGATGGTCGTTGAAGCACGCACAGAGCTTATGGTGTAGCAGACTGTTGACCCACAGCTCAGGAACCCGGGTTCGCCAAGATTGTACCCAGCAAATTAATGCTGAGCCCCTGAGAGGAGACCGGGGTGCCTCTGCTTTCATTACAGGGGGGGGGGGGGGGGGTTACAGACAACCAGTCTTGTAAACTAATGTTGAGTATGTTTCCTGAACACTGCTTTGAGCATCTAAATCACCAGCCCATACACAATGGAAATATTTTGGACATTATAGCTACCAACAGGCCAGATCTTGTCAATGATGGTACTGTAGAGACAGGGGTTAGTCATCATGATGTTGTCATAGCAACAATGGCCACCAAAGTTAATAAATCGGTCAAGAAGCCTATGAGAGTGTTTGTGTTAGAAAGAGCAGATAAGCAATTGTTAGCATTCCACTTAAGGAATTAATGGACGTCGTTTAGTTCCGGTACGGTGGATGTAGCGGAATTGTGGGCAAAATTTAAATGCATTGTAAATAAATTATTGGAGAAATATGTGCCAACAAAGTGGATTATCAATGGGAAAAACCCAATGTGGTTTAATAATAATATTCAAAAAATGCTGAGAAAGCAGACAGTTGCACTCTCGATTCAAAGAAGATCAAGCAAATTAAACCAGGCAACAGTTACTAGAATTGGCGTGTCTATAAAGAGGGCTATGCATGAAGTATGCAATAACTATCATCATCATACCTTAGCAGGAGATCTGACCGAGAACACCCCCCCCCCCCCCCAAAAAAAAAGGAAAAAAAAATTGTATAATCAGTAAGCGGATCAAAGACCTCAATGCAGTCAATTATTCTGGGGAGGTGATAGAAGACTGCAAAATGAAGGCCAAAGTATTAAATTTAAAAAATCATTTATGCAGCAGGACCATGCAAACATACCTCCATTTCATGGTTGCACTAACTCCCAAATAGAGTACATAGGATTAGGCGTAATTGGTGTAGAGACGCAGCTGAGAGAGTTGAAAACAAACAAATCACCTTGTCCAAATTGGGCATCAATCCAGTTTTATAGAGAGTACTCAGCAGCATTGGTCCCTTACTTTTACTTAGCTTGAAAGTTCCAAGTGACTAGAAAAACAAGCAGGTAACTCCTGTGTATAACAAAGGCAAAATGAAGGACCCACATCATTAACATAAGTTTGATGTAGAATTCTTGAACATATTCTCAGTTCTAATATAGTGAATTTCCATCAGAAGTGGTATGCTAACGTACATCTATCCAGGAGGCTTTCTAAAGAGTAATACATAATTGAGTCACAGTAACCAAAGAGACTCTCAGATAGAAGTGTGTGATGTAGAAAATGTTTGAGACGTTGTATGAGAGGCATACTGAATAACTAGACTTTAAATTCTAACAAGCTCACACAAACGACTGCAGGATCATAATCTATGAACTTTACACTATGTATTGTCATTTTCTGACATCAGCAGACTCTGTCACATGATAACAGCCTATTTTCAAAATGGCAAACATCAGTAATTTGTTTCAACAGTGTGCTGTCATTGAATTAGTTATCAAAGAGGAATAATCTGCAGTTAACATTCACTTCAGACTTCTATGTGCATACAGAGATGTCTGCAAGGACACAGCAGTGTTAGGAGATTGGTGAAACAGGAGCAACCAAGATGAATCTCTTAACAGTTGTTCACGCACTCCATCCACAGATAGCAACAGGGAAAGAGATGATGCACTTATTAGAGATGACATGCGTGTCAATGTGAATTAAATAGCTACAAAATTTGCAGTAAGGGAGATTGCAGTGCAAGAAATGAATGAGAACTTAGGATACTGAAAAGTGTGTACCCACTGAGTCCCACATTTTGTTGACTGAAGATCAAAAGCATCCTAGAAGAACCATTAGTTTTCATCTTTTACAATGAAGATGTTAGATGGGATACACTAGTGAGTAGAGCTTCATCAAATTAGTTTTCAGGGTAAAGACCACCATTATAACAGCAGCTATAGGCTATGGGAAAAATGAACTACCACAGTTATAAAAACAGTTTATTCAGTATAAAAAAGTGACTCTTTCACTCTGCAGTGTTGTTATGTGCTGTTGTGAAACAACCTGGCAGATTGAAACTGTGTGTTCGACCAGGATTTGAACCTGAAACCTTGACTTCGGTTGTAAACATTATTACCTACTGTACTACTCAAGCGTGACTGACAGCCAACCACATAGCTTCATTTCTGCCACTCTTCTCTCATACTTCCCACTCAGAAGCTATTTTTCTGGGACAACACTTCTGGAAAGAGACAGTTCAGTCACTACAAAATTTATCTGTGAAAGACAAGGTTTTTTGTTTGAGACCATAACTGGCACATTGTTTGTATCTGCTGGCTTTCAAACTAAATCCCACAACAACAGAAGACTGTAGGTAGAACAGGAAAGGTAATGGCTAATTCAACAAAAACTGATATTTTTATTATGTAAAATGGGCATTTGATTGGTGAGATTTAACAGTTCAAATTCCTAGGTATACTGATAGATAGTAAACTATTGTGAAAAGCCCAGGTTTAGGATGTTGTTTAAAACTAAATTATACTCTATGTGCCATTAGAACAATATCTGACAAACTTCAACATGAGGAGGAATCTAATTTTTTTTTCATTTGTTTATGGCATGTGGTATTATTTTTTGGAGTAAATCTTCCATTAAAAATAAATAAATAAATAAATAAATAAAATGAAATAAAATAAAAAAAATAAAAAATTGCTGTTAAATAGTCTGAGAATTCTAAATCTGTTATGTGGTGTGATTCAGTGTCACAAAGTGTTGATAGTGAACAGTATTAGGCTTTGCAGTCTGGTCGATAACATTACAACACAACAACATACAACCGGCATCACTCATCAGCACCCATTGTTGACCATACCTCAAACTTTGTGTGACTCTCACCAGACTGTGAGTATCTCAGGTTCAGTTTCTGACTTTTTCTGGTACACCAAATGGTTCAAGCATACCACTCAATGCTGCACTAACTGATTAAGAGTGCTTTCGGGCTTCACTTGTATTCTTCTATGCCATCCAAATAGTATAAATGTTATTTATAAAGGTACTGCAACTGTAAATGTTAATATTATATGTCTAGCTCTTGTAAAAATATAAGGGAATAATCCTGCCATCCAACTCCTTGCCTGTTGACATGTGTGTATCGGTCCATACCTTCCGCTGCATCACAGACCACCATGCTCCAGTTTCCAGCCGACTTGACACTGCTAGTGTGAAACTCAGTCACCCATATTTTTCAATCTGTGATCCTAAAGCTATTGGCACATTTCCTAAGTTTCCCAAATAGACCAAGGACAATCGGTGAACTTGGTTCACCCTTATCAAACCCATGTTTTGTATCCATCGTATTCTTGACAATGACAGCAGATTTCTGTGGCTCATTACACATCTCGGTGGTGAGGAGGACCTAATTAGTGACCACATTATCGCCTCCCTGGGGTGTAAAGTGTAGACAACCTCCAAGATGTTGTGCCCTCGGCAAAGCAGCAAAAAGTTCACACATGGGGCAGCCGAATAAAATGCGATCAAAGCGATAAGAAACAGAATCATAGAAACTACAACAAAAATAGTTTTTGCAACAACTAATTGACAAAGGAAAAAGGACCACAAACCTGATCCTACAGCTTAACTCTGAAGGCATAAGATGAGGCAAAGAAGAACTCAGCATAATTGCTAAAGAAAATGAGTTTCATCTAATCACACTCCAGGAAACACACATATTGGATAAGGTACAAGCCTATTTATTTGTTTATCTTTGCGTTCCATGGATCCTATATGCGAGTGAATTGCAAGGATGTAGAACATGTCAGGTAAGATAATTACTTAAATATCCACATTAAATTAATCATGCATTCATGCAAGCCTACAGAGGAAACATTCTTGGATATAAAATTGTCGGAAGCATAGCCTCAAAAACTCACGGCTCCATAACGTACCATCACAACACTATTAAACACTATAAAGTTATTGAAATTAACAGAAACATGACAGAGTGTCTCTCTCCCTTGAATCATCAGGACTAAGAGTAAGGTCTATTTACAAACCACCTCATACTGACTGGCCAAATCTACAATTTCCAGCTTAAAGCACCATGTGATTTACATTGGTGACTTCCAACTGCCATCATACCAATTGGGAATATGCCTCAAACGAGGAAAATAGTGAGATATTAGTGAATTGGTTGGAAGAAAAAGACATAAGCCCTGTCTAAAATGCTAAAGATCTAAACACATTCCTATCAGTGAGATGGCAAAGTGAAACAAGCCCGGATCTACAGTTCTACCTGAGTTCCTGCATTACCAACATAGACCAGTAATTGTAAATGTTACCCGTCAGACAGTGCATCAGGTAGTGTGCGTCAGAGTGGTAGTGATAGTGCTTCTACTGTTCCTGCGAACACCGTTTCACCTTGTGCTGTCACATTCAATGTCCATGTCGCCAAATTCCTACCAAATCACCTCCATGTCACCTCAATTGCCGGATCCCTATTTATGTATGCATATCCACCCGTTCCTGAACCCGATCCGATGACAACCCATGTCTCCTTATTGGGCACCTTCCACATCCTTGAAAACGTAAAAGTTGATAATAACTCCACCTTTATTTACTGTGAGGGGAATATGACAGTAACTATTCCACTCTGCCCCTTTGCTCATCTGCAAGTCATTCAATCTGACTCCCCCTCCCCCATTTTTCACACAGGCCCTATGTTACATCACCATACAAGACTGTACAATTATGTGCTCTCCCAATACTACACCTGTCCATCCTCTTTTGCAGTACTGCTGCATGGTGTGGGATCCTTATAATGTAGGATTGACAGAGAACATCTAAAGAGTACTAAGGACAATTTTTTTTGTGTCATCACAATACAGAGGATATTGTATCATGGAAATGATACAGAAGGTGGAGGGGTAATAGCAACAATGGCATTTTTCATTGTGGTGAGCTCTCCTTATGAAATTTTGATAGCTGACTTTCTCCTCTGAACGCATAAATATATTGCTGACTTCTACTGACAAAGGCAGAAATGATCATCAAAATAAAATAAAAATTCAAATATAGAGATTTCAGTGTTCTTTCTTCCTGTGTGCTATTTAAAATGAAATGGTAGATATAAATAATATGAAAGTGGTCGATGAACTCTTGAACTTAAAATGTGATTGTCATAGTAAGCATGAAGATGTAAAACTGTCTATGAGTTTACATCTGTATCCTCTTTACCAAAAAGTCCTCAATTCAGCCACTACTTTCATTTAATACCCAATAATAAGCATAGGTATGGTAAAGTGGGAAATGTTCCATATTTTAATGGAGTGGAAAGTAAACATTAGTAACTGGTACAGTGGGACATCTGCCATGCACTTCATAGTGGTTTTCAGAGTAGTTTTAGACATAACCAAAGGAGAATCAAGATTGTCAAAAAATGTTACAGACATCAGAAGACTACTGACATCAATACTTTGAAAATCCCACCCAGACATCACAGTAACACATAATGGCCACTGTCTCCAGCTGCTGTGCTGAGACTGCAACGTGTGACCTCTCTGTCTGGCAGATTGTGCACAGACTACATAGGCCAGGACAGGACACTGGAAGCCATTTTGGCAGTGAAAGGGAGAGGGGCAAGGATGAACAGAAGGGGAGGGGGGAAGACTGGAGTAGGTTCATGGAATAGGAGTAGTATGTGGGGCTGAAGTGCAAGCAGGAAAGGGGAGAAATGGTGGAGGACAGGAACGAGTGAAGGTAGCGACTTTGGTGCTGCTGAACACTACTTTCACAATACCAAACAGACTCCAAACCCATAGCCTCCTCCCTGGTCACCAACTATATCTTTAGTTGCAATTACTTCTACTTTGAAGGCATCACATACAAATAAATCTGTGGTACAGCAATGAACACCTTGTTATTCCAACCTATTCATGGAACATCAATAGGAATCCCTCTTAACTACCCAGAATTCTAAACCCCTCATGTGGTTCAGATGCAATGATGACATCTTTATAATCTGGGCAAATGTGAGGACACGCTATCCACATTCCTCCAAATGCTTAACATCTTCTCCTCCATTCTCTTCAACCAGTTCTCCTTAGTACAACAAGCCACTTCCTTTGATGTTAACCTCCGCCTAAAGAATGGCTACATCAGCACCTCCATCCATATCAAACTTGCCAATCGTCAACAATACCTCTATTGTGACAGCTGCTACCCATTCCACATCAAGACATCACTTCCATACAGCCGGCTACCTGTGGTTGTCACACCTGCTATGATTAGCAATACCTTTTGAAATATGCCAAAGGTTTTCTTTCACAGACCAAAATTACCCTCCCAACCTTGTACAGAATCTGATCTATCGTGTCTTCTCTTTCTGCTCACTCAGCCCTTCCCCAGATCTAGCAACAAAGTAACACTCCTCTCAAGACTAATACCAACCAGGATTAGGGCAATTGAATCACATTCAGTGCCAGGGTTCCAACTTTCCATCCTGCCCTGAGCAATATGCTACCTACTATTGTTCCCACCTCACCCACTAAACCTCTGAAATATCCTTGCCTCTCCCAACTTGCATCATGACTTACATACCCACAATAGATCCAGAATTTAGACCTGTTCTACACATAATCCCACTACCTACTACAATCCTGTCATAGGTATCTCCTATTCCATCACAGGCAGCTCAACATATCAAAGCAGTCATGTGATCTTCAAACTGAGCAGCAACCACTATGGAGCTTTCTATGTGAATACACCAATAACAAGCTGTCTGTCTGCATGAATGAGCATCAACAAACAGTTGTAACATCCATTTGCTAAACGTGCAATCCTACACAATATGGTCCACTTCACTTCACACTATGTGCCATCAGCATTGTTCCTATCAACACCTCCTTTTCTGAATTGTGCATCTGGGAATATTCCTTACAGTATATGCTACATTTGTGTAACCCCCTGATCCTGAATCTACGCTAGTTCGTGCCCTCACCAAATGTCCTCTTTCCTGCTTCCACTACAGCCTTGTATATGCCTTGCATTCCACAATTATATTCAAGTCTCTCCCCCTTCTCTCCCACAGCCTTCTGACTGACATGGCACCTAGCAAACTGTCCGGGCCTATGCAGCCTGTGCATGCTCTGCCAGTCAGCTGTAATATATCCCCACACCTTGTATCCCACCCTTCCTCTTTCTCTCCCCTTATTTTCCCGATCGAGCAATGTGGCACAATGGCAATATACTGGACCTTGATTCGAGAAGACGGTGCTTCAAACACACTTCCAGCCATCCTAATTTAGGGATTTCTAGGAAAATGCTTGGATGGTTCCTTTGAAAGGGCATGGCTGATCTTCCCCCCACCTTTAACAAAAATCAATGTAAGATGTGTATTCATCCACAATGCCATCATGACACTACACCCCCTAATCTTCCTTCCTCACCCCCCCCCCCCCTGCTCCCACTACCACCAATTTCTAATTCCACAATGCAGTCACATGTTGCATTCTCTGGACGGGAAACAGCCATCATGCATATGTGAATGGTACTCATATGAATGATTGTGTGTCTATTTCTGAAGGAGGCTCTTTGGGCTGAAAGCTTAATTATCAGAAGCCTTTTAAGCATGCCTGCCCGTGACTCATTTTGATATCTGTATTGTAAGTAGCAAGCTATCATTTTCAAAATATTGTTAATAATCCTTCTTGAACATTACAGTTTTTGTCAATTCACAATGTGATCAAGGATGAAAATATTTATACTTGGTAGAAAGAAGGCTTTTAGAATTTCACTGTGACAGGGAGGTGGAGTATAATTAAATGTGACTTAGTATAGAGACAGTTTAAAGATGCAGATTATGATGAAATATTCTTAATAATACAACACTTGGTGTAATATTAATGTATAGCTAGTCATATAAGAAGGCGCTTCCGCACATAGAGGGTGAGTGACAGGGAAAGCATGGAGGGGAGGATCTATGGTCAAGTGCCACCAGTTGCGCCTGCAGGAGAAGCATTGCATAACTCACGGCCAGCTACGCGCCTACAGAATGTACATTAATGGCTGTAATTGCGGTAATGGAGAGCGATGTGTAGAACGGCTAAAAACTGGACTGCCTTCGTAGGTGACGCCGACTATAGTTGTGATAAATGAATATTTCATTTATATTAATGTTCACCTGTTTAAAGTTTGTGAACCAAAAGGAATAGGAATATTGAATAGTGGAAGGATAACTGCCTTTATATTCATTCTCATTAACCTTTAAACGAGATCATTTTTCGTCATTACCCTTAGGTGCTAGTTCTTGAGTCTGAATATAGGTGTACTGTTTTCCAAAATACATGCTCCACATTATTCTTATGTAAATAACTCTGTCTTATATTATACACACTCTGCACACAATGTAGCCAAATGGCAGGTGGGTCAAATTGTGTAAAAACCCTACTGAATGGCAACTCCAAACTTCACATGTGGTTTGGAGAGTATCTGAATATTGACAGCTGCAGTGATTTTGTTGAGTATGTAAGATTTGGTACAAATTTTTTCCTACAATTTTTATTTGTATTGATAGTAGGCCTATTAGATTTCCTGTCAACATCTCAAATTAAGACTACATCTACTTGTTTTTATTTACAATGAAAAATACAACAAAATGATAAAATATTAAACAGTAAGGTCAGCATTAGATAATTTTTAAAATTTAATTAAACACACACAATTTCTTTACAATGAGGACATGTAATAGCCTAATTTGAATAACCTACAAACCTTAGGTGTGTAGTAACGATAATTTTAGCTGAAAGAATGTTCTCCACAGCTGTAATTGATAAAACTACAGGGGTGTGGGGGTGTTTAATAATGTTTACTGTTCAAATTCAATACAGTACTGAATTCAACATAGGAAACTTTAATGTATAAAAAAGGCAACTTCGGTTCTTATGATGTTACCAAGCGAACTAAGAAATTTGAACTTTTTGTTTCGCTGGCTGTGGAGTCTTGACCATTTAGCCTGAACGATTTTTTGCTGGAACAATGTTTATTCCAACTAATATATTTGTGACAAAAAAAATATTGGAAACATGTGCTACACCTGTTTCTTTAAGAAAAGTATTATCTTTCGGAAGTGCCGGTAATAATTTTAAGCGATCCATGAACCACCAGGCACCAGCAGTTAAACGTATTTACTTTCCCACCGCTCGGTAATAAAAATCAACACATTTTCTCTTTTTAACACAGTCTCTATTTTGGAAATAGTAAGTAGGGCGTTTAAATTAATTTATTTTGAAAGAGTATCGCACTGATTTCCTCAATGACAAAGACGATCATTTTATTTAAGACACAAAGAGCACCAAAACAATAGCTCGTTTTCCTTATTTATTTACAATACAGTAATTACTAAGCCTTGTAAATAGCATCTAAAACGTCCAGAGCAAGTTTGGCATTTATCAGTCAAACTAAAAGGTGATTTTTGTCAAGCATGCATGAAAATCGATTCAAAATGTTAAAGCCCGCTGTTTTAATAGGTTCTTTGTAAAATACAGAGCTGCTTCACTTACAGAGTTAATATACTGCATGTACAGACTATTTGATACCATGTTTGAATTCATATATTTCTAAGCTGTTCTCAGTTGTCAGTGTACGTCTTTCATTAATTGTAGCAGCTGTTGTCTCTGCTACAGGCGGCGAAGATTTTCTGACACACAGAAAGGTCCGAATTTAAATGAAAACACAACGTGCTCCCATTTTCCTTCAAATGCAGACTGAACCGCGAGAATAAAACAAAATTCAGCATCGTGTCTGGGACAAAGTTTGGTAAAGTGGTTGACTACTACACTAGTGCACTCGCGCATACTGATTCACGCGTACTACATGAATGGATGCTAGAATTTAGGCAGCCAGTAGTCTGGTACGACTAGAACAGGGAATAATCGGGCAGCATATATTTAAGTATAACAATTTCTGGGAATATCAATTATTTTGCGTTGATTAGTCGATTGTCCCTTTGAGTTTTCAGGTTATTTACTTTTAAGTGGTATTACTATCTACCTGCAAATAAAAACAAAACTTAGAAGTTTATATGTAAAAAAAAACCTATCTGCCTATAGCCACAGACATATATTAATATATGTGCACCTATCTTATAAATTAATCTCATTGGCAGAAAACATTGCATATACGTTATACTCGCATAACATCTTTGCAATGTTATGCGTTTGTCAGTGAATTGTAGGGACTGTGCGTGGTTGAGTGTATGTGTATGTGTGTGTGTGTGTCATATTTTAAAATCTAAAGCTCTGGTTTCTGCATTTTAGTAAGAAATATGGGCAAAAGGAAGAACCAGGTTTTAATAGATTCAGAAAGTGGAGAAAGCGATGGCAGCGAGTCCGATCTGGATTCGGTAAGTAGAATGCTTTCCTGATCATAATACCATAGTTAGAAAACCTAACCTTTGTTCTAAAAGTTTGACGCAGTCAAAAATGTTGACAGGAAAGTATGAAGATAATGATTAAAAAACATACTTGATGGTAAAAATGGCCTTCCCCTTGTCTTAATTCATGAGAAAAAGTTACCCATGCCATCTTAGACCGAATGTTTGGTGTAGGTATTAAAAATTAGTGAACAATGTGCGTCGTCTTTAACGAAATTTATATTTCGTTGCTAGAGATATATTATGCCATCATTTAAATTAAGAGGTAGAACAGAACATTTTTTTTATTTTTATTTATTTATTTTTTTATCGTACCGTACTCGAATGAATAGCGGATTTGTAATATGATGAGCGTTTAGTTTCGATGTCATACACGTGGAAGACCTTCAGAAATAATCAGATATTTGTTCCACGATAATATTTTTAGATATATGCACAATCAATGAGCAATGAACCAAATTAAGTTTCAAAAAATATTCATTGCAAAATCATAGAAAAAAATCTTCCTCTGCGAAGTGGGCTCCAATTGTGATTTATATTTAAAAATTTACATGAGAATTGAAACAATGGCTTCTGAGCATTGTCGATAAGAACACCGCGTTTGGTTGCATCTACTATAACAAATTGTTGTAATTACTGTTCAATAATAAATTGGCCCTCTGTAATTGCTTTCTTCTGTGTCTTTAGAATTTTTGTTTTAAGGATTAACCATTACTAAAATTAGTTTCCCCTTTGTGTATTCCAAATGAAAATTTTTTCTTCTGCTAATTATTTTAATATTAAATGCTTTTGTCCATCCGTAATTTTTATATAAATATTGGTTGACATTGCTTCCTTTTACATATTCCATTTTTAGGAGTTGCTGTCTCTGTCCAAGAAGAAAAAGGCAAAACACCAGGATGACACTCCTGAGAATAATGCGAATAAGGAGAATGCATTCAGCGATTCGGATACTTCAGACTCTGATGATGATTGGGATGCAAGAGGAAATAATAATAAAAAGAAGAAGAAACCAAAACCTGCAAAGCGGACAGGAAAAAGGACTGTTACAAAATCGTCCTCGGGCAGTGATAGTGAGAGTGAAAAAGAAAAGAGCTCAGAACCAGAAGAAGGTGACACCTATAAAGAATTTATTTGTGAATAAATGTAGTTTGTACACTTCTTTCTGTTGACTTTATGAAAACGAGAGTATGCTTGCAAACGGTTGTTGGGGTTAGATGTCTTTGCAGTTAGCATACTTACATTACTGGGGATGTAAAACAAATGCAGTATCCTCTTTTTTAGTTGACTGTTTTAGTGGTCAGTCTAAAAATTGCTTGGGTAAAAGTCTCCATCAGCAGCGTGGCCTAATGTCCTTTCGTGACCTGGTGCGGCAGGGTTAGCAACAGTCGATGTGGATGCTGGGGCGAATGGCAGCACACAATGTTTACTCAATATGAAAATGAATGTCTTAACATAACGTTTCAATGATTTTATTTTCGAAATTTATCACAGTGCAGTATTCGAATGTAGAACATCGCGCACTAAAAAACGATGTTTCTCCACATGCACTGTCTTTCTGTTCAGGTGTATAAAACTTTCCTTTTACGTAAATGGAAATGATACAAATTACTATATTTTTTTCAATGTTCATAATTTGGTGGAACGCTTGCAACAATTTAATCTATACTCTCCGGTTTCTGCCTGACCAAATACATTACAATCGTGACATGTTTGTAAAAATCATAACATTCGCTCACAATTGAAGCTGTACTCTTAGGTTCCTGCCTAACCACATCCTTTAATATCATGACACATTCGTAAAATTGCATGCATGCCAATGGCTGCTCGAAATGTACTACATTGCCAACCTAACACTGCTACAGATGCACTGCGACGCTCCCCATGCCGCTGATTGAGACTTAAGACCAAAGAAAATCGTTTTCTTTAAATGTAGCCCTTTGATCAAGTATCTTCTCAGTTGTAGCAAAGTTTTCATTAGCGTCAAGTCATTTTCTGATGTGTCTTTAATAGTGACTCCATTCATCACTGCTGTATTCGGACTCTGGATTGTCTTTCCTTACAGGTTTCTTTTTGGTGGTTTCTCCTCCTCAGCCTCTGGAAACAGTTCCATTACTCCCCCCCCCCTCTCTCTTTCCTCTGATTAACCATTTTATGTTTTTCTATTCTAGCTCATTTGGCTGTTTCTGCATTGGCTTTTAGGTCTTTAGATTTGTTCCAGTCTACCCACTGTTTGGATGTTGTAGCATATGATATGTACTCTCGTTTCCTTCCAGCTTCTATGGGGATTGAGTAGGCCAGGTAATATGATTAGCAAAATGTGGACTACGGGGAGACGAAAACTAGTAGATGATCACCATCGATCAACTACTGGGAGCCATATAAATTTCACATTTCCATCAGTATGGGTCTGAAGAAAGAAATCCATACGTAGTCCATGCTTAAAAGCAACTCTTTCTGGAATGTATTCACAAAGTACCA
Organism: Locusta migratoria; assembly: GCA_026315105.1. NCBI lineage: Eukaryota > Metazoa > Arthropoda > Insecta > Orthoptera > Acrididae > Locusta > Locusta migratoria. The sequence goes on from CM048745.1 coordinate 893,172,679, forward strand.
GTAATTGATCATGATCAACCACTGGAAAACATGCTTTTATGCATTCCAGTAATTGATATCCCCCTTATAAATCAATGAACCAATAATTTACACTTCCTTTATGATAAATAATATCATCAATCATTCACAATGAGTTATCTATTAAAATATTTCATGATATTTCAGTATTTAGTACTTGTGTCAATAAATATTTGTATCACTGCAACCTACTTTACAACTAGTCTGGGTGCTCTGATTCTCCACTTCTCAGCACAACACAAAAGGAAAGATTTTCTCACATTTATCAGTTCCCTCCAAATGTTTTAAAAATGAGTGAATCAGATTTAACAACAATTGTTCTTTACATTCTGCTACATTTTTAAAAGTTTCAGTGCTAGCAACTCTTAAAATTTAAAGATTAAAGTAATACTGATCAACTACCGGGTGGTGATCAACTACCGGGTGGTGATCAACTACCGGGTGGTGATCAACTACCGGGTGGTGATCAACTACCGGGTGGTGATCAACTACCGGGTGGTGATCAACTACTGGCTGGGTCACCCTACTTGGCAAGTGTGCACTTATGTAGTAAGTTCAGATTCATGTTAGTGTGTAAAATTAATTATGTGCACTAGTAACCTTTCACTTGTCATTATGCAATTTTTTTCATACCTATTCGTTACAGAGTGCCTTGTAAGGTCAGTTCATATCTTGGGAGGCTAAAGAAGGGTGAAAATAAGAGGAAAAGTTTTGGCTTACAAGATAATTGATGACTGATATCTTGAAATAGCTTTATGTCCATGAGTACTGGTAGCTTATAGCAGAGAGACTTTGTGTGGAGTGATATTATCTTAGCTTACACGTTGTGTGTTCTGTGTTAAGGTTCCCCTCGCTTTTGCTGTTGAGAAAGAACTTACTGTAAAATAGAATCCAAATCCAAATAAGTAAGCATTTCAAATAATATTAAAAATTGTTGCATTTCACCAGATTCTTCCAAAGGTCATATTTGGGACACAAATCGGTAAAAGTCAAGATTACAGTCAACATTGTACTCCTTAAGTGTGTTGACAGGGGTCACTTTGTGGCATGATGGGATGAAGTAGCACGAGGCAGTTGTTTGTGCACCAATTAAGAAAAATGTGATGAAATTTTGAATTTTCACCATGGATTTGTTACTATTGCAAATGATAGTTTCAAATGTTTTAAATTATGTTGGGGGGGGGCCTCAGTAGGTAGATGTGTGGACATAAATGGATTCGTTTGTACAATAAAACCTCGTTCATGAGTTTTTGAAGTGTGATCATAAAATAAACATTAAAGTTAAACTTTATATGTAATTCTTGTAATCTCAATTGGTAAAAAACAGAAGATGGATATATTTTACAGTAATGGGTATGGTAGATCAAATAGGCCTGGCCAATGTGGAGGCTGAACGTCCGTCCGTGCCCGTTCGTCCTGTGAGTGGAGGTGTGGCCACTCCTTCAGCAGGGTCCGAGCAGGTGCACGGGGGGAGGGGATTATTAGTTATTGGGAGCTCCAATGTCAGGCGCGTGATGGAGCCCCTTAGGTAGATAGCGTCCAGATCTGGAAGGAATTCCAACGTGCACTCGGTGTGTTTGCCGGGGGGCCTCATCCGAGATGTGGAGGCGGCTATCGAGGGTGCGGGGTGCAGTCGACTGCAAGTCGTAGCTCACGTCGGCACCAATGACGCTTGTCGCTTGTGTTCTGAGGACATCCTCAGGTCCTACGAGCGGCTGGCGGAATTGGTGAAGGCTGCTGCCTTCGCACGCGGGATGCAAGCAGAGCTGTTGATTTGCAGCATTGTTCCCAGGGTTGATCGGGGTCCTTTGGTTTGGAGCCGAGTGGAGGGTCTGAACCAGAGGCTTCGCCGACTCTGTCACAGTCATGGCTGCAGATTTCTGGATCTGCGTTATCAGGTGGGGAATTGTAGGGTGCCCCTAGATAGCTCAGGGGTGCACTACACTAAGGAAGCAGCTACTCGGGTAGTAGAGTACTTGTGGAATGCACATGGGGGTTTTTTAGGCTAGACACTAACTCTGATGAGCACTCGCCTGTCAGCATTCAAACAGCGAATTCAGGCCACGTTCGAAACAAAAATTCGAACATAAAAATATTAGCCGCGAACTTAGAGTATTAGAAACAAAGTTCCCGAATTTGCAGCGCTGCATGGAAGTTATTGCGCTCAGATAGTTTTAGGCACCGAAAGCTGGCTAAATGATGTGGCAAGTTCAGAAATATTTAGCGAAGCGTGGAATGTATATCGGAAAGATAGATCTGATACAACTGGAGGAGGAGTGTTCATCGCTGTGGACAAAGATATTGTTTCTACTGAGATCGAGGTTGAAAGTAACTGTGAAGTTATCTGGGCACGCATAACAGGTCTAAAAGAAGTAAAGTTAATAGTTGGGTGTTTTTACCGGCCCCCTCAGTGCTGCTGTAGCAGTTTTAGAATCATTCAAGGAAAGTCTACACCAGGTAATGCATAGGTATCCGGGCCATGCAATTTTAGTCGGAGGTGACTTCAACCTTAAGAGTATAGATTGGGACCTCGCTAGTTACATTTCAGGCGGTACAGACAAGCGTCTTGCGAGCTACTTTTGGACACATTCTCCGAAAACTGTCTTGAGCAGTTAAACTGGCAACCCACGCGCAATGGAAATATTCTAGACCTTATTAACGATGTCTGTGTAGAGACAGGAATTACTGATCATGATATCGTCATAGCGTCGATGGTGACCAAAGTTCATAAACCAGTCAAGAAGGCTAGGAGCTTGTTTTTGTTGGGAAAAACCGACAAGCAAATGTTACGATCGCACTTAGAAAATGAATGGGCATCGTTTAATTCTGGGACTATGGATGTAGAGGAATTGTGGACTAAATTTAAATGCATTGTTAATGAAGGGTTAGAGAAATATGTGCCAGTAAAGACGATTAAGGATGGAAAAGATCCACCGTGGTATAATAATAATGTTAGAAAGCTGCTGAGAAAGCAAAGGCTGTTGCACTCTAGATTCAAAAAAGAACACGAAAATGATGACAGGCAAAAGTTAGTAGAGATTCGTGCGTCTATAAAAAGATCGATGCATGAAGCATACAATAATTATCACAGCCATACCTTAGCAAAAGATCTCTCCGAGAACCCGAAAAAATTCTGGTCCCATGTAAAATCGATAAGCGGGTCAAAGCCCACTGTCCAGTCACTAGTTGATCATTCTGGGGCAGTAATAATAGAAGAAAGCAAACGGAAAGCTAAATTTCTTAATTTAACCTGTAAGAAATCTTTCATGCAGGAGGACCGCACAAATATACCATCATTTGATCAACGTACTAATTCCGAAATGGGGGACATAGCAATAGGTATTTCCGGTGTAGAGAAGCAGCTGAGAGAGCTAAATACGAAAAAGTCTGCTGGTCCGGATGGAATACCAGTTCGGTTTTACAAAGACTATTCTGCGGCGTTGGCCCCCTACTTAGCTTGCATTTATAGCTGAATCTTTAATTCAGTGCAAAGTTCCTAGTGATTGGAAAAAAGCGCAGGTGACTCCCATGTATAAGAAAGGAAAGAGAACTGACCCATACAATTACAGGCCAATATTGTTGACATCGGTTTCATGTAGAATTTTGGAGCATATTCTCAGTTAGAATATAGTAAATTTCCTTGAAACGGAAAAACTTCTTTCCGTGAATCAGCATGGGTTTAGGAAACATCGTTCATGTGAAATTCAGCTTGCCCTTTTCTCACATGACATCTTGCGAGCAATGGACGAAGGGCAACAGGCGGATTGTGTTTTTCTCGACTTCAAAAAGGCGTTCGACACGGTGCCACACTGCAGACTGCTAACGAAGATATGAGCTTATGGAATAGGTTCACAGATTTGTGACTGGCTGGAAGACTTCCTAAGTAATAGAACGCAGTACGTTGTTCTCGACGGCGAGTGTTCATCAGAGACGAGTGTATCGTCAGGTGTGCCCCAGGGGAGTGTGATAAGACCGCTATTATTTTCTATCTATATAAATGATCTGATGGACAGAGTAAGTTGTAATTTGCGGCTGTTTGCTGATGATGCTGTGGTGTATGGGAGGGTGTCGTCTGTAACTGACTGTAATAGCATACAGGTTGACTTAGACAAAATTTCTAGTTGGTGCGAAGAATGGCAGCTAGCTCTCAATGTAGAAAAATGTAAGGTGATGCGCATGAGTAGAAAAAACAATCCTATAATGTTCGAATACAGCATCAATAGTGAGCTTCTTGATGTGGTCGCGTCGTTCAAATATCTAGGCGTAACATTGCAGAGCGATATGAAATGGAACAAGCATGTAAGGACAGTTGTGAGTAAGGCGGACAGCCGACTTCGGTTTATTGGGAGAATTTTGGGAAGATGTACTTCACCTGTAAAGGAGACCGCGTATAAAACGCTTGTACGACCACGTCTTGAGTATTGCTCAAGTATTTGGGACCCGCAGCAGATCGGTTTGAAGGAAGCCATAGAGGCGGTTCAGAGGCGAGCAGCTAGATTTGTTACTGGTAGGTTCGACCAATGCGCGAGTGTCACGGAAATGCTCCGGCAACTCAATTGGGGATCGCTGGAAGAAAGACGACGTTCTTTTCGTGAATTTCTGTTAAGTAAATTTAGAGGGCCGGAATTTGAAGCTGAGTGTAGTACGATCTTTCTGCCGCCTACTTACATTTCGCGTAAAGATCACAAAGACAAGATAAGAGAAATTAGGGCTCGTACGGAGGCATATAGACATTCTTTTTTTCCTCGTTCAATTTGGGAGTGGAATAGGAAAGGAAATGCCTAGTAGTGGTACAGTGTACCCTCCGCCACGCACCTTACGGTGAATTGCGGAGTATGTATGTAGATGTAGAAGTTATGGACAGTTAGAATTATATAGGCTTAAAAATGAATAAATAGTTGTTCATTTTGGCATAACTGGAGACCGTGACACCACCCGTCAGCTTTGACTCATGATGTCGTCAACTTGGCAGGAATAACATAGCCTATACACTCATATCCTATATGCCGACCAAAACAGTCTTGAAAACGGCCGAAAAATTACCTAAAGCCATTGAAATAACACTTAACGGGATAATTGCGGGAAATTGGGGATTTTGGGCGTTGACATTCCAAGCAGTAAAATGACAAACATAATGAAGGGGGAGAGGGGAAAAACATACTAGCTGGAAGAACGTCTCTCATAAAACAAGCCACAACCAAAACTCCGAAAAAGGACACAAAAACATATTGGACACTTCAGTTGACCTATGACACCTCAAATGAAACTCGGGGATACCAAATGACCCCCTAAAATGAAAAAAAAACACAAAGGAAACTGGTATTGCACACATCCACTTACCTAGTTTGACTCATAACATTTGGTAAGTCTTGATCAGCTGCTTGGCCTATTGTACTTACATGACATGGTGCGCCAGCAGTCGCTGAGGATGCTGGGATGAATGGCAATGCGCACACTGTTTACAAATTGTGAAAATGAACATGTTAACATCATGTTTCAATGATTTTATTTTCGAAATGAATCACAGGATTTTAAAATGTAGATCATTGCACACTGCAAAACCACGTTTTTCCTCGTGCACTGTTTTTCTGTTCAGATTTAATACTTTCTTGCTACGTAAATGACAATGTGTATCTGTCCCTCAAATAATGCAAATTAGTATAATTTTTTCTAACTTTTCTTAATATCTAATCCCTGTATCCCGTGGTGGTACATATACTGGCTGGCAATTTTAAATCTTCACTTGCCTTGTTTCTAAATTGAAAAATGTATGTTTCTAGCGGAGATAATGATTTAGCCTACTAAAATTTTTATACCACCTAAGAAAGCGATTAAAAACTCACGAAAATTTGGATTGATAATGTGGACATAAAACCAACCTGGATATACTCTTTGGCCATAACAAAATGCACTTAATGTTATGGTATTGTGAACATTGAAATCGCTGTTCCGTACAACAGTTTGAAGATAAAATGGCCACTCTCCAGGCAGGAAAAGTCTTTTGAAACTAATGCTTCCTGCTAACTATAGTAGTATGAGAGAGGAAAATAGAAAAGACTGTACCAAAGACTGGTAACGCTTAAATTATCTAACTAGAATTACACTGCCCGGAAGTGCATCTTGTAAAATGAAGATTTAGAATAAGTGATTAGTTTCATACAGATCATAAAATGAATAAAAAATAATGGGTTTTGTTTAAAAAACTTTTTTTCTGCCACCAGTCAAGTTATTATTTATTAACATTTTTCACTACATGTTTCGGGATATGAATCCCATAATAAAGTGCATTTTATTGCATGCTATGTCATTATCTTTTATTGTTTCCTATTTGTGAGGTGCTGTGATGTTTGTTGTCTTTACTGCAATGTAAAAACGCACACAATTTTATTTTATGTTGGTTTAAAAACGAGTTTGTGGCGAAATTTTGATGGGTTTCTACTTAAATTTCCTTATGTTCCATTTGCGCAGAAGTTCACACGTATTACACATCATAAACATTTTGTACTTAGCACACGTTTGATGTACAATAACATACAAACTAGGGTTGTATCTGAGTGATTCAGCCAAATCCATTATTCATTGAATCTAGCACACTGGCTTCGGATTAGAGATTCGGTGCATAATGACAAAATACTACCGAATCCAAAGTGTTATGTGGAAACCTTCAGTTACGAATGTTGTATTTTTCTTTGCAGAACATTGCACTTTCATTTGCTTTATTTACTTTATTTTCCGTAGATCCACTGAAAGATGCGATGTTGTAAAATGAAACCACCTCAGTTTGAATAGTTCTGATAAGTGGTGCTAGGCGTCGCCACAAGTAACTTTTCCCATCTAATATAAGCAGTGCTACACAGGCTTGCTTAGCAAGGTGCAAATAGATACTGGCTAAAACTTTTGCACTCAAAATAAATAAATAAATAAAAATAAAATAAAGAAAAAAAATGTAGCAGCATTTCAGATATAAGTAGCAACAAAAATAAATTACTTCACGTAATTACCAACATTACATAAGGCTTTAGGATTCTTACCAGAGTTGCTCCATTCTGATTGAACATATTGTTTCATTGAATTTTGTGAAGTGCTGGGGTGTGTGAACAGTAATGAAGCACTAGGATTTCAAGAAGAATGTTACTTATGTGTTACTATTGTGCACCATCCAGGTGGGATGACATCAATTCAGCAACAACTTGACATCTCTTTCAATAAATCATTTAACATCAGGATTAAATACATGTACACCAACTGCCTTTCGAAAAGTGACAGCAACTGACACCAACGGGTCGTGTAAAACGTGCAGGTGGGCCAATGGAATGATGATACATGGAAGTGGGTTCCAAATCAGATTGTGTAGCAGGCATTTAAGAATGTTAGGTATTGAGTGCACTTGATTGTACGAGGGATGATGCTCTGTAGTACAAATTGTGTAACACGGAATCAAATAATAGTGATTCAGAATTACTGTACCACTATCTAATTGCTATTATAAACATTTCGTAAAATTTGTATTATAAGTCTAATAAAATTGTTTTATATTTCCGCATTTAGTCTCATACAATAGCTGTACATTTGAAGTCCTATCTAAAAGCGACTACGTAAAGCTGACTGGCAAGCCTGTGTTGCGTTCAATATGCGTGACACTAAAACTACTGCCTTCATGCTGCAACTTAGGTATTTTTCTATTAGGGGCAAGGGATTGTTCCCAACTTCCTATGAATCGCGATTCATAAATTCCACACTATTTTCACCATAAGAATAATACAAATAAACATTACGCCATGAAATCTTCTGTGTTAGCTGTTACCACATTTAAATTCCATCCGCCTAACAAACCCGAAAGACAACGGCGAACGTGGAAGAATAGACGTATCACGTTAATGTTTACATTTGTATTATTCTTATACTGAATGGGAATAGTTAGAAATGAAGCATTGCAACTGACTTCTAGTACTGAGTTTTAAATCTTCTACGAATAAACATTCTGTGCAGATTAGTTACGTGATCTTAAATGTCTGAAAGAATAAATAAACCTGCAAAATACTCTTGCTTAACCCTGTGGAATGCAATATGCGCGTTAAGTACTTTTCAAAGTTTTTGAAATGTCTTCATGGCAATAACAAGTACACACATGTCGAATAAATGCGGATTTCTGTGTGTCTGAATGTCCTGTCCATCACTCACAGAATGCCTGATGTGTCACTATAAATTTAACATTACACATCGTATTTTTTGGAGAATATATTTTTTAACTTCCAAAATATGTACTCATCTTTTCAGGTTTTATTTTTGAGTCTTCCCCTTTGGAAAAAGAAAAAAGAAAAAAAATACTAATCCTTTCATTATCTTTTAGACCCTATACACAACATCTACATCGAAATGTTTCATACAAATTTTTTTTAAGGGTAGTGAGTATTAAAAAATCCTTAACAATTAAAATAAAAATTTCATTTAAATTTTGATTTCTTAAATTTTACTGTTAATTTTTTCATTTGGGATTCACCCCAGAAGGCTTTATCCTCATCACTGGCTATTATAGAGTAGTAATTCTTTTTCAATACATCTACTTAAGTTGACAGATTATTTGGGTTCTAGATTTGGAAGATTCAATTCGTGTTCAGAATTCGGCATATGTTATATTTAAGAATCGTTATTCGGATTTGATTCGGTAAAATTGGGGTTCGTCCCATCCCTAATATAAACAGCTGCAAAGATGATTGTAACATGTAGTCAACAGAGATAATGGCTTCATATGTAGTCCTCAGAGATTGGTAATTTTTTTTACGTACATACATATATATTTATGTTGGTATAAAATTTTATGTAGGCCTAACACTATTTTATTTAGAAAATAATGTCAAAACAGTTGAGACGCTGGGCGGTCTGAAGCCACGTTACGAACTTGTGATTTGAAGAGATAGGCATGTGTGGACTTAGAAAATTTACGGGACTGTGACTGAAGAACTTAGTCTCCTGTGAAAAGTGATAGGCTATGCACGGTAGTAGGACTGTGGAACTGTGATAATTCAGTAATCGTGTACTCGTGTGATTTCAAACTGTATTTTATAACAAATACTTTAATCATGGATATATAAAGTAGGACCACCTCCGCATATTCATGTCCAAAATGAGTAATAAACTCCATTTATAAAAAGAATTACTTAGTGCGTGAACCACTTCTTTCTCTTAGAATTCATTTTGTTGGTTATTCAGAGGTTTAATTTATGCTTAAATATTTTTTCACATCATCATATGCGGATTGATAGACTGGCTAAACTACAGATTAATTATTGATCCTGTTTAAACAGATTGGGTAGCAATTTAGGGCATAGAAGCTGGACATTACATAACTCTCCCCTATGAACAGTGACAACGAGGCATAAACCTTTCACTACCCTGAGTTATGTATTGCCCGATTCTTATTGGTGAGTACCAATAGGAAGGTTGCTACACCTGCTCTATGACTGACAGGTTCTTGTATGTACCTTTGTCCATTAAGTAAACTGATTATCCTTGTAATTAAAGATTGTCCGTTAGAAGTGTATTCTCACTTCTCATTTGTAACACATGCCATTGGCTACTCAAAATCCTAACAAAACCAAATATTAACAATAAGAAATGAATAAACAAACCAGAATAATAGCACAACTAATCCATGAATAAACCACACACTCACTTTCAAACCAAAACAAAAAGCACAAAATTTCTAAGCGATACAGCACAACCAGTGCAAAATAGGAAACATAATGATGACAAATCATTCAAATTATACCACAAGAGGGTGCTACTGCATACTTACAAATGCCAACTGTCAACAAACACCTGAAAACTACCGCTCTGAGATGTCACACACAACACCACACTGACGTCACGGATCAAAGTGAATAGGTGGTATCACCATCTTAAGGCGAGCCTTTCTTTTGTGGAAGCAATGCTGCATTCATAATTAGTTTTCATAGCAATCACTGTGCACAGCTTGTCATCACTGATTGTTTTTAATTTATGTATTGTTACTTCCAATGCAGTAAGTGCTTATGGCATACTGGAAGTATCTACAGATTCACCATCAGATTCTTCGGATTTCTCAGAGGTATTTATTTCAGATGACACTGGCACCAGTTCTTTAATTATTTCATCCTCACTTTGCACACAACGCAATGGCAGCATCAGCATCGCAGTCAACAAAATAATCAATCAATTCCATTTGAAATGCCAGCCCAGTCATTGTCTTCTGGCATTATGTACTGCATTGCCTAGATAAGAAAAATAAATGGAAAAAGCTACATATACATATGTTGGTTTAATGGAAACTGACAAGGAATGCTAGTGTGTGTAAAGTGTGTTCTAACCTACAATTCACGTCTTTGGCTTACTTGCAACACATTAATTTTGGGTTCTTCTTTCCCATTGTCGAAGTGTTGTTACTTTGCTTTTGTAGCAGCATTAATGCCCAAGTCCAGAGGTTGAACATGAAGTGTGCAGTTTTCATGGAAAAAAATGCCAGTAATGTCAAGGAGTGAGCTGTAGAATTGTCCACAAGCAAAAGTATTTTCCTCTTCTTACAATGCATGCTGATGTTAAGCTTATTGAGGTGAATCTTGAAGAGGCCTGCATTCATCCGTGCTGTCTTGTTTGACTCACTCGGTGGGATATGACTACATGCCCTTGAAACATTGAGACCTTGCTGACTTTCCAATCACTATTGGTCAGAGTTTCAGAGCTATCTGCGTTTTACAGTAAGGGATACCGTCACTCCTTGCTTGCTTCTCTTTCCACCAAAGTAGGGATAGCCCTTAAATGCTAATGTTCTGTCAGGCAACAAGTTAAAAAAAAATCCTGTTTCGTCTGTATTGTAAATGTCTTTCAGACTGTATTTTGCAATTATATGTGGGAGATCACACTCCTTCCAACATTCTACGGTGATATTATCCACAATATTAGCTTCTCCACAAACTCTGCAGCCAGTAATGCCACTCCTTATTTTAAAGTGGTGAACCAACCAGAAGTAGCGTGAAAGTTTTAAACATTCATCTTTTTTGCGAATTCTAAAGCCTTTTATTTCAGTATTGTGCCTGAAATTGTTACATTAGCTGCATGCTGTTTCTGAAACCAAATCTATAAGCAGTTTTCCATGTCTGCAAACTTCCTACCCTGGATAAGCTTGCACTTCTCACCACTTGGGTCGGCTTTCGAAGTACTAGATCTTATCTGTTTCATTAGACAGTGTGGTAGTTAAGGTTGAATATGGGATTTTGAGACTCTTTGTGATGTTCACTTTAGGTTCATTAGGGCTTCTTTGTAATTCTTCATTTATGTTTAGTTTCTTCTGCATATAAAGAGATGTTCTTTTACTTCGTGGTGAAATCATCATCATCATCATCACCACATGCACAGCAATTGGAAACTGCTGTGCAAAAAAAAGAAATTGGATTTCACTCTACGTAAAAACACTCCTGCTTACACTACTGTCCGGTGCTACAGGCAGTATGTACAGTACTGCATAACTTTTGGACCAGGGGCAGAATTCCTACTGTTTAATCCCCATTACGTGACACTATTGAGAAGCATTATTCTACAGTCCTCAAGCTTTCCCACAGGACGGAGTGTCATGCCACCATTGAGAACAGGTGTGTGTCTCGTGCTGTCGCTACTGCTGTTGTTTTCGAAGATGTCTCATCCCAACTTTGATAAGTGGCTACCCACTGCGAGCCTGATCAACAACACCCTCGATTGGCATCTTGTAAAGCCCGCTTTTGGGAGCAATGTTCCATCAACTTAATATCTCAAACCGCTGCGAAAAGGATGACAACATTGTCACCATGTGTACTGTGACTAAGGTCAGCAATAATGACCGTGACTTTTCATGCAAGTAGCAAACCAACAATCACTGGCCACACGATATACCAAACGTTTAGAGACAATATCTTGGTATTTTTAATGTGATTGAATGACTCAGTAGTAGTAGTAGTAGTAGTAGTAATAGCGTAAAAGTGCAAAAACACATAAATGAAAAATATTAAAGTGGGGGTAATTTTACATGCAAAATCTAAAGAATGCACAGTTTACAACGTACAGTGCAAAAAAGTAGAACTAAGAAACCTGTAAATGAGATTTTGTTATATTGCAAAAGTAATGAAACATTCTTAATGGAAAAGAAATGTCCATTGCATATAATCAAGGTTTGAAATGCCTAATGTCAAAAATCATGAAGCT